>JARDXD010001809.1:0-95980 GCA_029218145.1 Aphanocladium album
CCTTCGTGTCGGGGTTTTCGGTTTCTCGCCCAAACCGGTGCGTCGGGGAGAATTATTGGTAAGAGGGTGAACGAGCATAGCCTGTTGGCTCGCTCGGGCGGAGCAGAATTCTCGGCTTGGCTGCTGTCGGGACGAGATTTTAGCGGTCAACTGGCTCTGCTAGCCTCAACGTGGATAGAGGTCACCATCTCGATACGCGGTTCGGCATAGTGTCAAAATGGAAGTGTTGCGCTGACATTGTCACGCATCACCTTGTAGCAGCCTCATTCGTCACCAGCAGGGAGTCAGCAAAAACTGGGGTCACGACGACGTGCGGTGGTATTAGTTGCAACATCTGCCGGATCATCAACGCACCACTGAACAAACTTTTTTCTCTCTCTCTAGAACATACGGGATGTACTAACAATCCGAGGTCTCTCCATCATGCAAGGAACAGGAGAATCTCGATGTATGGAGGTCCAACATCTTGGCGTCCCCGCAGAGGCTGGCTTATGGCTGGCGGCTTCTGGGGCCATTCCAGTCATCCTACGTCATTAGCGCCTGGCGGGCAGCAGGGCTGCGCTACCAGCCCCAACTACTGGATGGCACTCGCTGGGCGATGGGCGAGGTCTTGGCTAAGGTGTTTTCGTGAATAATGAGAAGGTGTAAAAAGGCAGCTTCATGACGACGTTGAACGGCCAATACTTCTCCACAGGTAAGCCCTAGAGATTCAGGCATGGGAAAGTGGCGTTGAACGAATGGGTTTATTGCCGAATAGTGTGACTTCGGCCTGTCGATGGGGGTAACAACGCGGTTATAATTAAAGTAGCGACGAAGGTTATCGCCTACATAAAGGAGACAGCTTCCCGCTTACAGAGATTCCGAGTTCCAAAAGCCATCAAGCAATCAAGCAGTCAATCACTTCATCATTCAATATGCACTTCAACTCGCTACTCACCCTGGCCTCGGCCGTTGGCCTCGCCAGCCTCGCCGCCGCCGACGACGCCCACTCCAACCTGGACTGGTACGGCCCCAAGCAGGTGCACACGCAGGTCTGCGGGCACCCGGGCGACGAGCGCCCGCAAAACTGCGACGACTTCTACAACGACGTCCGCGACGAGCTGCACAAGAAGGTCATGGACACGTGCAAGGAGACGTCTTGCTCGGGCTCCTTTGAGCACTACCACTTCCAGGTCACCGTCGAGGCCGTCTTCCCGCCTGAGGCCAAGGAGGAGTTTGACAAGCAGATGGGCAACATCATCGGCAAGATGCTCACCCACGAGAACCAAAAGGCCATCACCCCGACCCCGATCGAGACCAAGTTCACCATCCCCAGCAAGATGATCCTCAACCGCTTCGGCGACGGCAACGAAAAGGGTCACCTCGAGATGACCGTCACCGTCGACGACGAGGACGGCCTCTGCGAGCTCTTCCAGAAGATTGGCACCGCCGGCAGCGTCATTCCCGAGGTTGGCCCCTTCTTTGGCCTCATCAACCTGGCCGACTGCTAGATGGATGCAGTAATGTAAATATAGGACAAGCCATGGCACTACGAGTTATATACAATTTAATCACGCTTATTTCCACCAGCCACGTATTTGTGAATTACATTTCTAACTTGAGAACCCCAAATTGTACGTTAGCTTCTGTATCAGTAGATTCAAGATTGCATATATTGCAACTGGTCATCTGCTGAACCTCGTCGTCGTCTACTTACTGTGGGTCAGATTCTCATCGACGAAGCTGGGGCACATTTCTACAATGTGCGGGGCATCTGTCATTCCTTCATAGTTGTTAAGTACGAAACGATCGACAGTATTTGCAAAAGGCAGATATTATGCTGAATACGATGCAAGTTTTATGATGGATAAGAATGTATTGATGCGTCTTTTATGACTAGAAAAACAATCGCGCTATTGGTCAGGCAAGCTGTGTCGTTACTTGCAAGCTATTCTAATACAACGGAAAGAAACAAAGGAAAATTATATGATATCCGTAAATGCATCGACTTAAGCGTTGGAAATGCCATCAGAGAAGGACAGACCACCAGCAGACTGGTCAACCTCCATGGAGTGTTTCAGACCACAGACCTCGAACAGCTTGACGGGAGTGAGGTCCTTGGGGGTACCAACGATACCCTTCGTCTTGAGGAGGGTCAGGGTGTCCTTGATGGCTCTGTAGGCAGGGGCGATGCAGGCAAAGGAGAAGATCATGATTCTAAAGCCCATCTCGCGGGCCTCGTCGACGGTGATGGTAGGGCTGGCGCCGTTCTCGACACTGTTGAGCAGCAGGGGCCAGGGAGCGAGGTCCTTGACGGCCTGGGCAGCCTGCTCCTTGCTCTTGAAGCCCTCGAGCAGACCGACGTCGGCGCCGAGGTCACGGGCGGTGCGGAGACGCTCAATGCATTCGTCGTAGCCGAGGGACTGGAGGGCATCGGTACGGGCAATCAGAACAAAGTCGGAGCGCATGCGGACGCGGGCGGCGTGAGCGGCGCGGATGCGGGAGTAGTACTCCTCCCGGGGGACGACCTTCTTGCCGGAAAGATGGCCGCAGCGCTTGGTCAGAACTTGATCCTCAAGATGGGCACCAGCGACACCAGCGCGGATATATTGTTCGACGGTACGGGCAGCCATGATGGGACCTACGTCTTGGTTAGCGACTGGAAGTACACGTGTGCGAGTATGGGTTTACATACCACCGTAGCCAGTGTCCATATCGGCAATCAGGGGAGGACCGAAGGGGTCGAGGTTGGCAATCATCTCGGCGTTCTCACGCATCTCGTGGAGCTGGGCAATAGCCAGATCGGGCTGGCCAAGACGGGAGGCAGTGGTACCGGCACCAGTCTATATGCACGTTAGCTTGGCAATCCGGGGTAAGGGCGAGACAGTCTAGCCTTACCATGTACATGGCACTGAAGCCAGTCTCGATGGCGGTACGGGCGGAGAGGCCATCGTAGACACCGGGGCAGACGATGAGCTCCTTGGTCTCAAAGATCATCTTGCGGAGCTTGGTGGCACCGCTGGCGGGCATGTCGACGGCCTCGACATTGTTCAGGGGAAGGTATTCAACTGAGGTGCCCTTGGACTCAATGACGGGCTCGTCAACGACGGGCTCCTCGATGATGGGCTGCTCAACAACGGTGACAGCCTCAAGGGGGGTCTCAACAGGGGTCTCAACGACCGCGGGCTCGACAACAGCAGGAGACATATTGGATGTGTGAATGGGGTATTAGATAAGAGAGGAAAATGGGTACAAGTGAAGACTGCGGCAGAGAATGTATCTGTCGAGTAGATGGAAGAAGATATTATGATGTGATTTAATAGATAAAACGAGATCTAGAGTTGAGGGCCCATCCGCCTTCTTTATAGTCTTGGTTGGGATGCTCTTCCTTGTCAGCTCGTCTTTGAGACATGGCGATCCACAAGCTGAAGCGCATCGAGCAACGCCAATACTGCTAATAAAACACATCTAGAACGGAGTCCGGAGTTCATTCTACCAGTAATACTGCTTATCTCGGACGCGCAAGTCACCTTTGTTGGGGAGAGAGCACGCTTCCTTTGGATCCCTGCGCCGGGTTGCATTGATGACCAAGAGCTGCTAAACCAGCGATTGGGGGCAGCAAAAGCGCAGCTGCACCTGGCGATACACAGAGTTTGTGGGTCGTTGACATGACACTACTGAGAAGTATGCTTATTCTCCTCACGTAACTTCGCGTCTTGGAAGCCATACGTCTGCGAACTTGGGTCCGCAAATTGAGGCGCCTGGATCACCGCCAAGGCTTGGGGAGCGACCCCAACATCACCCGGTAGATTGTCTGGGCCCCATTCTTGCTTCTATCCAGTATTGATCTGTGTTTGGGCCATGAACTTGGGTACTGCGCCTCTGTTAGTTTCTGATTCAACTTCCAGTGCCCTTGGTTGCTGGTTGCGAGTTGCGGTAAACCGCCAGTGTTGTGTCTTGGCACCACAGACCGAGCGCGCGCCGTGGTGACCAGAAACGTGACCTCTGTCTTACACTCGCACCCGCGAGATGCGCTGCACGGCACCTTTTTCCACTACGGCCTGGGAGGTCGGAATTGACCGGTAAACATCCCTGTTTCGGTGCAGACCGTCAGCCCTCCGATTTCCGGGTTTTATCGTACCTACATGGACGATAGAGCGTTCCCAAGCATGGCGGCTTGGCCGCTGTCGCAGACTTTTCCGCCTGCAACTCATGCAGGGTTGGGGTAGTAGTGGTTGCGGCTTACCAGCATCTCATACTTGACGTCGCATCAACTACTTATAATAAAGTGGAAATTTTAGTAAGGTGGTGAGTTGCGCATGGGTCTTGTCGCTTGGCAGACTAAGAGCTAGTATAATTCAATGCTAAGCCTGGCGGCCGTAGTCCAATGGGAGCAGGAGGCGAACACCCGCATCTGCAGCCACCGAAGGTTAAAACGCAGAGTTGTAAGAGTATTGTATGGGCTCACCACGCGACGGAAGATTTTCGAGAAGCCAAGCAAGAATCCTGTATCGCCCGCTGCCAATCCAAGGTGAAGTCTTGGCACAATTACTAGTCTCACAAAGTCATTTTGTAGTCTAAAATTGCCCAGTGTCTTGCAGCGGATCCGATCCCGCTCTGCGTAAGATCCGTCTTCCACTATTATCCTGGGCTCTGCGCTATTTTCCCACCTAAACACACCCTTGACCTAAATGCTTATCCATACCCGACTTGTCCCGTTTTTTTTCTTCTCAGGTCCCCTTATCTGAGGCGATGCCGCAATTCCTAGTATAACAGACGAACCTCGCTCCCCCCCCTGCACCTTTTCATCTTGACAACACACAAACTCTAGATTTTTTTCTTGGTTTTTGCATGCGCCAACATAATGTCGTCGTCTGATGAAGCCAAGGACCCCGAGTCCGGTCGCCCTGTCGAGAAGCAGAGCTTCCTGACCAAGTACACAAAGGAGGTGGACAACAAGAACGCGTACCTGCCGCTGCTCGTGTGCTGCTTCCTGTCGGGTCTTACTGACGGCACAATTTACAATGGTGCGTGAAAAAAAACTGTTGCGCTTCATAAAAGGCAACATGATGATCAAATTCGCATGCAACTAACACATTTTTCAGCCTATGGAACTTTCGTTTCTATGCAGACGGGTGAGTCACTACAGTCGCGCGCCGCCCGCCGAGATCCGCGCGCGAAGACTAACCGGGCAAAAAATTAGGAAACACAATTTTCGTCGCCCTCGGTACGACTGGTTTCAACAACAAGCCCTTCGGTTGGGCACGTTCGCTATGCTCGATCGGATTCTTCATCATCGGCTCTTTCTGCTTTGCGCGCTTCGCCATGCTCCTGGGAGGCAAGCGCCGCGGCGTCCTCAGTCTGTCGTTCTTCGGCCAGTCCATTCTCGTCATGCTGGCCGCCGCCATCATCCAGGGCGGTGTCATTGACGGATCCTACCCGTCGCATCGCCCCGTCGGAACCGTCGACTTCAAGGAGCTCGTCATTATCGCGCTGCTGAGTTTCCAGGCCGCCGGTCAGATCGTCTCGAGCCGTAGTCTGCAGGTAGGCGAGATCCCAACCGTCGTTGTCACCAGCATGCTGTGCGACCTGATGATGGATCCCGCCCTGCTCGCCTTCGCCAAGAACGACAAGCGCAACAGGAGATTCTTCGCCTTTGTCCTCACGCTCGTTGGCGCCATCTGCGGTGGCTGGATTTCCAAGGCGTCGGGTGCTGTTCAACCGTCATTGTGGACCGTTGCTGGCCTCAAGCTGATACTGGCAATGGGCTGGCTTTTCTGGAAGGAGAAGTAGAGTGTCGAAAACGGAGTCGGGCATGGCGTGCGTCTGGCATATCATTTTTAAAGCGTTGCATATAGATTAATAGACACAACAAGCGCAAAAAAGCGCGCTTTTGCATCCATCAAAACTCCCAAATCCGACACCTCAAGTGAATCAGTAGAGTCTGGGGGTTGCGACTGTGGGTACGTTTGGGTGGCTTGGCAGTACATCAGGCAAAGTTAAACCCATTGCTGCGCTGGATCCCCGTGACCTATGCTCCACGCGAATTGAATTTGGTTTTCGCAAGGCGGCACAGTTGCCACTTTTTGCTACCAGTGTTACATTCGTGGTCTTGTCTCCAGGACATGCCGACCTCGACGTAACGAATGACGCGCTCGTCTGCATCACTGTCGTGAATGCCACAGACAGAGCCAGGGCTCTAGAGGATTTCCATTTCACAACGGCGCAAGAACCGTGGTATTTCCGCTCATACAGTCCGAGACGAGTTTTCCGAATCTCGCTAGCCCTTGTTGTCAAAAAGAGCGTCATGGCCAAGCTCGCCGAGAAGCCGTTGCTGTCACATGGGAATGTGCATATTAATTTTGCATATAACCACCCTTGTCTGGTTGCTCAACGCTTAAATGACTGGTTGTTTGACGTCCCTGAGACAATGGTGCAACCCTCCTTCGTGCCTCGGCTTTTTGCCGCGGGGTTGGGCGGGATCTCGGGACAACGACTCGCATGAACGCACTGCCGCCCCAACGACACAACTAAACATTGGCCACATCGTGGTCACCTTGTTGGTATGCATGGGTCCTATGACGTTTCCCGCGCATTTTGTGGCAGCCAAAGAACTACCGTAGCGAATTCAGATTGATCCCCATTATAAACAATGGTGGCGACCCTATTTATACAGACGAACCGTCCTCCCCCCCCCCCTCTATGGTCTTCCTGCAAGCATTTTAGTGACCTCGCCAACCTAACCTGCATTATACATATTTGCATATTATACATCGACGTTATCTACTATTGAGGCTTTGCCCAGAATGTCTACACCTCCGGCCAGCACGAAGGACTCCATGAGGTCGACATGGCGAACCTGGGATCGGAAACACTGGAATCATAACCACTGGATTTTGTACTCTCTCAACCCATTCCATGTCGACCTCGACAGAAAAGTCCCAGTCCACGCCAAGACGGACAAGGTGCCACATGTCAGCACATTTACACAGCACGTCTGGATCTTGACACATGCCGCGATAGTGCTCAGCATCCACCAGATATGGTTGTCAGCTACGGGAATTCCTGTTCCCTTCTTTGGTGCTGTCAGCTATTACACAGCAGGCTTCCTGTGGGTTGTGGTCCGCGAACTACATACGATTCGAAAGCTGGGGCATCAGTATGGATTTTTAGATGGGCAGCACGAGCGCGATGGCATTCCTGACTATGGAGTCTCCAAAGTTTTGGGTGCAGGCTGGAAGACAGTTGGTGGGCGCATGCTGATGGCCGTCTACCTAACCTACAGTCCAGCTTCATCGCCCCTCCAAGCCATGAGTTCACCCACATGGTGGGCATGGCTTCCGTTCCAGATCGGCATGTACGGTGTTATCCTCGATTTTTGGTTCTATTGGTATCATAGAGCTATGCACGATGTCAACGGGCTGTGGCAGTTCCATCGAACCCATCATCTAACCAAACATCCCAACGCCATGCTCGCTGCTTACGCCGACGAAGTACAAGAATTTTTCGACATGGTCGGCATCCCTTTCATGACCTATCTTTCGTTCAAAACTTTTGGTATACCCCTTGGATTCTACGACTGGTTTGTTTGCCACCAATACATTGCGTTCACCGAAGCCGGCGGCCACAGTGGCCTGCGACTGAACATTCAGGCAGCCTCTCCTTTCGAATCAATCCTAAAGTACTTCAACGCAGAGATTGCCATCGAAGATCATGATCTACACCATCGCAAGGGCTGGCGAAAGAGCCATAACTATGGAAAGCAGACTCGCCTATGGGATAGGATATTTGGCACTTGTCACGACCGAATCGAGCTGAGGGAGGACAACATTGATTACGTCAACCAGGCTCGAATCCCTTTGTTTTGATCGAGATATGCCCGGAAGAAACATACAATTAGCCACAAAAGTCATATACCCCAGAGATTAGAGTAAAAGAGAATTATTCAATGAGATATTCGCGATGAGCACAGGATTTGACGGTGACTGCTCCTGCAGAGCGTGCCGGGACTCGACCCGGTCCTCGAAGTCTGCGTACCACTAAGTCAGACCAGAATGAAAAGAAATGTACTTCCCAGCAGACGAAGGAAAGGATGTAGTGAATATAACTGGTAAAACCGTATCTGATTATTTTCGCTGCAATTTATTCGTTTCCAGGGCTGCTTGGCTGGTTCATCGAGGCTAGCACATCCTCTGATCACTCCAGCGCATCCTTCCTCTCCACAACCGGAGTCTTGCCCCCCTCCCCCGGAACAGCTTTCATCTCCCTAAAGGCGAAATGTGAGGAAAACTTTGCACGATGCACTATGCGATGAATTATTTCTTCGAGTTGTTCACCGTCCAACGAGGCCGGGTAAGTTATCGGGATCTTCGCTTCCGACCCGAGCCGGAGTTAGTCAGCCATCGGGGAGCCCGGGGAAGCCGCCAGCTTGTGCTCAATGACCAACCGCTTCTGGTCGACAGCCTGCAGTTGGCCTTGTAACAAGAAATGACAATGCATCAACTAGTTATTTATATATCAATAGAAATACTCTCTAGCTAGAAGAAAAACAATTAAAGAGCATTCATACTTGCAATCTATCAATCACTCGCAATGACTTCCTCCAGCAACCTTCTCGTCTGTGTTACCTGCGGAACGCAGTATGGCATTCCATATGAAAAGCGACCTCCAACCTGCCGCATGTGCGATGTAAGGATATATGATACTCGACATCTGAATGTGATACTGATTTTTGGCCAGGAGCCACGTCAATTTGTGCCTCCCTCCGGACAGTCGTGGACTACACTTGCGCAGATGCGGCCCAAGTACAAGAATGAGATCAAACAAGATGAAGTAGACGGGCGCATCTGGTCTATTTTCTCCACGCCCCAGTTTGCTATAGGTCAGCGTGCCGTCTTCATCGAAACCGAGGCCGGAAATGTACTTTGGGACTGTATCAGTCTTCTGGACGCGGAGACCATCCAGTTTATCAGGTCCAAGGGCGGACTCAAGGCGATTGCCATCTCGCACCCTCACTTCTACAGCACGCATCTCGAGTGGGCCGAAGAGTTTGACTGCCCCGTGTACCTGGCAGAGGAAGATCAAGAGTGGATCAACCGCGATGATGAGAAGGGACATCGACGATTCTTCTCCGGCCTAACACAAGAGATTCTTCCTGGTGTGAATCTGGTCAAATTGGGAGGCCACTTCCATGGAAGCTCTGCTCTCCACTGGAATGATAACCTGGTGAGTTACACATGCCGCAGACCTGTTCTGCTTTTTGCCTTGGCGCTGTTGCTCTGCTTGTTCCTCACATAGCTAATGCCTTGCAAGTTCGTCGGCGACTCCATTGGAATCTCTCAGGTAAGATGCGCAAGCAATATTCTTCGGTATGCATATACTGATAAGAGTACATAGTCTGGGCTGATTCGCTCCCACCATAACGCAAGACATCAGGTCTTCTTCTTTCACTATGCATTCCCCAACTTCATTCCCCTCGGCCCTACTGCGATGCTCGAGATGTGGAAGCGACTGGAGCCCTGGCACTTCACTAGTCTCTTCTCCCTATTCTACCGCACGACCGTGCGCGATCCTGATGTGAAGTCAATGGTGTTGGATAGTATGCAGCGCCAGGCTCGCCATCAGGAGAACAACAGTCACCCACTGTTGGAGGAAAACTGGGGAAGCAAGCTATGACATGCACGCTCCAGATTCAGTTTATTGAGTGCTCGAGTATTTTGATAGTTAGCTAATTGTATTATACACAATTCAGTTCCTTGAATTCAGCCATCTTCATGGGGGTAATGCCAACGAATCGAATGTGGAAGAATCAAAAAGTTCAGCCGCTAGGTAAGGGCCGAGTCCACTGTGATCGTCCAATAGATCCACCATGCCCATGAAATCGAGTCCTTCCATTTGCGTGAAAGCGTTCGCATCGTCGGAGGGGGGTTCGGAAAGATCGGAATCCGCTGGAGAAACCAGTTTGTGAGCACAGCGTCAGAGGCAAGCAAGCATTTTGCACTCACATCTGTAATCTTGCAACTGGGACAAGTATCGTATGTACGTTACACATCTTTTCACGAGAGGGTTGCTGTTGTCTAGATTTTCGAGGGCGTCTGCTGCTTTGACAAGATTTGCGCGGCCTTCAGCTACAACGGTTTGCGCATTCAAGCGGTGGCTATGTCGAGCGCAAAGCATTCCGCCACACACCATGAGGGCCGCAGTGAAGACTACAACTCAACATTTAGTCGTGATGACTTGATATCGACAGGATGATGAATAGCTTACCGTAATACAGCGTGAAAAACCACACGCCTAAATTGCTGTCTTCCACGGGACCACCACCGAATACTGAGGCGGCCATGCCGATCGTCTCCTCTGCAGAAGAGAGACACTCGAACGCTTCCGCCATCGCTAATTGCGTCGTGTAAGGGAGCTCCGCATCATGTCGACCATTGATCTTGGAGAGATATCTGAGGGTGATGCAGAGCAACGGTCGATGAATTAATATCGCTATACTGTGATACCTCACAGTCGTGATGGCCCTTAGTTTGTTCATCCTGGAGCTGTGTTTCAAATCAGGAGAGCTGCTAGGCAGGAGTGAGAACTCAGGTGGGAGGGTTTCAGCCCATCGCCGAAGCTTTTGTCGCAGTGTACTGGCAGTTTGGAGCATGGAAACCTCATCCTCGTTCTGTTCCGTCCCAATGTTCCCGTTGTACTGGGCTTCGATGGAGAGACCCATGATTTGGTATAGCTGAACTGAGATTGAGAGAAAATCAGTTGCAATCTGCGCTACTTCAGGCGTATTTCCAAGCTGGGCTGTTTCTGGAACATGCCATGGTTGCGGTAGGCGAACAGTCATATGGGCGGGAGGAATCGCGCAAGGACGTCCGAATGTCGCGCTTAGAACGGTATCTAGACAGTAGATCGTGTGCCAGGTTCGGTTTCTCATTTCTTGCACATTTTCGTCCAGTTGGCGTCCAACTTTATCACTGTGTAAGCCAAGTGCCACTGCACTTCTGACTAGTAAGCCATGCACACTCCAGGCCTCTCCCGCTTGTGGTGTACCTTGCAGATACAGCGCCTGTAACAAAAGGAACTGTACGATATCGAGACTAACAGAGCGCAAGCATGAGGCACCGCAAAGTGACATGGCCCTTCTGTAGTAAACCAGCGACTCTTGGAAACACTGTTTTGATGTTTTGCCTTGTTTTCGGTTGATGTTGCTTGCAATGGCAAAGATCAAGTTGAGCTCCCCAAGCCACGTTTGCCGAACCTTATTGAAACCACTCGCTTTAAAGGCCTCATAGGTCTGTCGGAACGTTGATTCGTGCAAAAATGGAAACAAAAGTCCCATTGTGTTGAAATATCGGTTTATCATTGTCTCCATGTCGCTCACAGCTGGCAACCGTGATGATGTTGCCAGTGACTGCGGGGTTGTCGGCAAGGCTCCCAGCGGGGAGTGTTCCGAAGACAGCATCGCCCTGCGCTTGCCCTCTGTGTTGTCGCCTTTGCTTAGTTGAGGCCCTTCTGGCTGTTTCACACCCCAGATTGCTGAAACAGCCCCGAGAAGGTAGCGGACGAAGCCAATGTTCGAGGACTCGCCAAAATATGCCGCAGCCCGCTCATCGACAAAAGTAATGGCTAAGCCATCAGTTCTCGCTTCTGCTTCGCTCTCCGACTCTTCAGAATCAATAACAGAAGCATCGATCTCAATGCCATCATTGCTATGATGCGCCTCTCGTGACGGGAGAGAAACTCCATGCAGAGGATGGTACGACGACTGCTCAACTGGGGTACATGCAGACAAATGTCCCGTCAACAAATCATCGTGTCTCTGTAAAAGATGCTCGACTTTTTTGAGGCGCTGCTCCAGATCTGAAACATAATCCTTTCGAACTATGATATTTGTTGTCGAGTCTGGCGCGTCATATTGGCATTCAAATCCCAGCTGCTGGCATGTTGAACACGTGGGTCGCCGCCCGTCGCACCTATGAAGAATCGTGAGCAGGCGAGAGAGATGTGCTGGAAGCTGGCGGCACTCTACCTAGATTTCCTGGTACGACAGGAGTTGCATGCAAGAGCAATGCGGCGGCGCTTAGAGCCTGTAGAAGCCGCCTCGGATTCTGCCATGGTGCACGGGGAGTTTGGGGAAAGGGCGGAAGAAGCTGGTCAGTGGGTACGGGCTGCGCAACTCTTAAATAGCAGGTCGCGTAGCCATACCTTGTTTTTAGTGCTGACAACCTGAGATCCAGCCCAGAAGGTTTCTAGCGCTTCTTTTTTTTGTCTTTTCGTCAACGATCGTTCTTTTGCGGCTCTTTAGCAAATCATCACTTATCAGGCCCTCCCCCTTTATACGAGATACAGTCGAGCGCAGTCGGGCACTTCCATTTTCACTTCATTTGTAGCTAAGGCGACCGTAAGAATACGTGGCGGAGGAGCCATGGGCGCGCGCAAGCGTCATCGGCACGAGCGGAGGCAGTGCGAAATTGTCTAGAGGCCCCCATGATTCAGGCACTGAGGTTTCAAACCCTTGGTTTGCACACATCACACTGGGGTTTTCCTTTTCATGGCAACTCCGTCTGGACGTGAACTTACGGTGACATGCTGACACAAAGCTTGACATAACTCCAGCACTGCTACCTTGGCGTTGCGGCAGCCCAGAAATTTCTTGTTCCCGGCCACGTTCACCCATTTGCCGCTTCCTATTCGTTGCATTTTACATAGTTCTGGATTCTTTCATTTTTCTAAACATGACTGTTGATCTACCAGACAATCACTGGTTTGATGGCCTCGCCACTCCCCATGACTTCCAGGGCTCGAGCGTAGTCTTGGTGATCAAAAAATGTGACCAATTTCTCGATTGGGAAGTCGCCATCGCGCCACCACTGTATCATCTGGGGAATATACTCGCTCGTCTTGGAATGGCCTTGGACGGCCCCGAAATATTGCTTGCCACTTACCATGAAAGTCTGCATGTGAAGAGCGAGATTTGCGTTGGGCATACCCGTGCCAACTTGAATAACTTTGCCCATATACCGCGTCGCGTCGACCTGCGCGGAAACCAGAGCAGGGAAGGCTGTCGTGTCGATGCTGATGGTAGACCCAAGGCCTTCGCTGGCCTCTTTGATCTTTGCAACAATCTCGTCCATCGCCAAATTCGAAGTGTTGATGACGTGTGTGGCTCCCAAGGATTTCGCCAGTGTAAGCCGGCTGTCAACTCGATCAAGCCCGATAACTGCCTTACACTTTCTGTTCTTGGCGGCAATAACTGCCGCTAATCCAACGCCTCCCATACCTGCGACTGTGACATAGTCATCTGGGCCAGCTTTTGCGACGTTAATCACCGTCCCACTGCCCGTCTGCAGACCGCATCCTAACGGCGCGAGAAGCTTCAGATCATCCTTGGTAAGGCCCAATCCGGCGACATTAACCACGCACTTATCGCTCACAACGGAGTGTCGGGCAAGGCTAGATTGGCCAAAGAATCTGCCGCCAATTCCACCTTCAAAAACAGGCTCGCCCATGAAATTGATGTCAAAAAAATTAATGCAATGCGAGGGCGGGCCTGACTTGCAAACGTAGCAGTTTCCACAGTAGGAGAAGGAGAGAAGAACAGCGTCACCAGCTCGCACATTCTCAACAGCACTTCCTGTTTTCACCACGTATCCAGATCCTAAAGAGACTTCGATTAATGTCCAGTATTGTCATTTATAGGTATGTATTATACCTTCATGCCCAAGCACCCGAGGGTAGTAGACACCAGGCACCCCAGCATCGACAGCCGTATTCCCGCAGTGGAGATCGGTATGGCAGATTCCAGAAGCAACCATTTCCACAAGAACTTCATCATCGCGCAGCTCCCGCAGGGTGACCGGTTCGAGTGCCCATTTGCCTTCAGAGAATGGGCCTCTTGCCACTAGAGCTTCTGATTTGCAAGCCATTGCGACAAGTAGCAGCTTTCAATTAGGCTTTCGGATGTATTGGAGGGCGCTAAAGCCGATTGGATTTGTGGCTCGGCAAATGACAATAAGCTGGTAAAATGCAGTCGCTCTTCCTGTCGAGGAGGCTGATTTATATCCAAGGCGGGGTTGAAGATGCGGGGGCACAAAACTTCACAGTAATGTCACATCTGCACCTAAAATAGCAGCCCGTCGGCGATATCCGCTTGCGCCACCAAGAACCACATTTCTTTGGGGTTTATAGATGAATTGCCATTTTGCTGTTCCTAGTAAGTCGCATGATTTCACACTATATCTTGAGGTTGATTGAGATGCTTGAGCAAACTCGTTATGTAGTCACCTCAGCGCTTTCCGCTTGATGCATTTGTCTCTTTGCAAAATACGCCTGGATTCGCGTTTTCACCAACCCCCTCAATGCATGATCATGGTTTATGTAAACCTGGTGAAATCACAGATTTGTCAATAAATAAATAAATTGATGATATACATATATAGATTATACACCGCCTTGCGTTTGGAAACTCGAGAAGGAGGTTCTATATTGCAAATGGCCAAGCTTTCCGCAAACAGGTCCAGGAATGAATTAATGCGATCGTAGCTATTGTTTAGCTTGTCCCACTGTATTACTCTGATGGATCACAAACTTTCCGATCGCTATCAGATGGTACTGTGATCACATTGACTTCGTTGATCAGCGTCACGTTGAACGAAGGTACGGCATTCCTCTTTTTTCCACAAGGCGCCGCAGGGCCCATGCAAACAATTCCACTGGGATAAGGTTAGTGATTTTCGAATACTTCAGAGGCATTCACGTACGCGTTTGCAAAACGGTTGCAGCAACGGCCCCCGGCGATGATGTTGTCGCCCAGGGCGTCTTGCGCAGTTGCATACTGATGGAAGATAACTTTCCAGTTGCGCTCCACCGTGCCAATGCCACCGGGAACGACCTTATCGAATAGAGCAATAACTGTACTTGATCTGCAGAATGTTAGAGGTCGTAATATTGCATCATTAAAAGATGGGCTCACTGGTTTAGGCGTAACCGTCCGAAATAGCGGAGTCTTGGTTGTAGGCGTCAGTCCAGCGAGAAGAGGCTGGTGACAAAATTAGCGCCGTGTCAACTGGAGGTTGAAATCAGAGCTTCTATTACCGGAAAAGTCGCTTCCTTTTTTTACGACGTTGTTGTCCATAGTATGGCCAATTTCATGTGCCCATATTGTCGGGTAGTTCTGGATGTCACCAAAATAAATGTTGTCACCAGGATCCGAGCTGTTTACAAGTAAGCATGACGTCTAGAAACCTAGTAAATGTGTGCGCTTACTATGTGTATGCACTTCGTGCACCAGGTAGAGCTGTTCAACATGTTAGCGATAATATTGTTGTTAGGCAAGCGTTTTGAATCTTACCAATCGTAAGTCGTACCCAGTCTCGCATTCTGACAGGGAGACGGCCAAACACATCAATCATTTAGTCCTGGCTGACCTCTGTCTTATGATGGTGACACATGATCCAGACGTCATTACAGTCGTTGTAATGGAGATTGAAAACTTCAATGTCATATGGGCTCAGGTTGTGAGCGTTAGCGACGTCGCGACAGCGATCAGGTATCCCTATTTGTGGTCAGCCTTGGTTTGTTTAAGCGATGCACTACAGAAAAGCGTACAGCCCCATCCCCATTGATCGTGCGTGCGTCGTCTGAGTGGGCTTGAGTTTCTTGAATAAACCACCGTCCAACGAAGGAATCTCGGGCTTGATCAACGGTTTGTCAAGTGAACCTTGCGCCAGCGCCGTGAAACTGACTGCAGCAAAGCCAATGATCTGCTGAGACTTGCGACCATGATGTAAATTCACAAACTTGGCGAATAATTTATTCTGCCCGGCAGTGTGCTAACTCTCATACTATTATATCTCTATGCTTGCGCCGCTGAGTAACAACTACCTGGTTTTCTTCGTATTTTCTCGACGGCGACCTGATGCTGCGCCTGCAGGCACCAGTCAGCATGTACACGCCTCCGCTCGGCGTAAGCTACGCAGTAAAAGCCCCAACATAGGCGTTGAAGTTGTAAGCCTCGCAAGACTGCCGGATTTGCTTGCCACCAGAGCCACCGAGTATTTTCGTACCACCGCGAGTGAGGCTGAACTTTTGTTCTCCGACTCCCATCGTGAAATTGAATGTGTGGATGCCAGCAGGCACAGATACGGTGACAGGAGATTGATTGCCACTCGTCACGGTCAGGGTTGCTGGCTGCGTCAGCATCGCGCTGGCGAAAACGACATCGTCGAAGAGCTCAACGCCACGTGGCTTTCCAATTTTATCGTTGGTGCATTGTACTCCCTTGGGTGTTGGCCGGTACCAGTAAACCAGCTCATCGCGAGTGACGGTAGGGGCGGCAGCGCCAGACTTATAAGCAGTGATATACGGTTTCATCAATGATCGCCAGGCATCATGGGGGAAGTCTGCAGCCCACTCTGATGATCCGTCGTCGCTATGGCGGGGCTCATTTCCACTATTGAATGATCAGCAAACGGACTACCGTTTGTAAATGAAGATGCCACTACGAGATATAGTGGCTTTCGCCGAAATCTGTCACCAATGTCAGCCTCAAGTCTGGCCTAAATCCCGAAGTTCATTACCGTTCCAGGTCAAAATCTCCACTAGCTCGGGCTTCATCTGTAGTATTTGCTCCCAGCGGCGAGTTGGCTGGTCCTCGCAGATGAATGCCCAGTTTTTCGTGTTGAAATGCGTGAAGAACCAAGGCGAGACAGCTGCAAGCAGAGGTTAGCAGGAATCGACATTGGTCACTATTCATCTTGAGGGGATGTGCAACTATCGTTCAGACGACTTACGAGCCATATACGCCAGATTTCCCTTGTGCTCCAGGTAGAGATCGTCCCAAATGGTCGTCATGGGTGCTGGATTTACGCTATTTCCACCATCAGTCGGCCAAGCATACCAAGATAATGCGCCGTCAATGCCAGTCGTTTGCCGAGACAAATATGTCGGATCTTGTATCATCGGAATCACACTGAGCTTTTGGCCACCCATGTTGTTCTTGACATTGTTCCAGTTGAAGTAGTCTCCAACAAAAGTGCTAGCCAGAGCTCCTCCATTGTAAAAAGCTTGACCAGGGTGGGAGCTGTAGTTTCGTAGAATCGACGTGATATCGGCTGCATCATTATCACCCCAGTATGCGAAATCGAAAGAGACAAAAACCTTAAAACCAAGATCTGCGGCGGCTTCGTATGCATTCGCAAGCTGCTTCGGCGTGTAACTGTCGACGCGCGGTGGGGCGCAGTTGAGTGCGAATCCATCGATCCCGATGTCTTGGGCTTGAACAATATCCTGCTTCCAATCCTCCACAGTATAATTCTCAACGATACCGACCTGATAGCAGCAACATTAACATAATGAACGACAGTCTGTGTTCAAGAAATTACCATGAAATGGGCATATACTGCCTTCTCAGCCGCAAGGGCGAGCGCAGACAGGTAGAGGCACCCAACGAGATTCTTAGCAGCTAGCATGGCTGTTGAAACTGGTTTTTAGGCTCGAATGTGCGATACAAGCAAGCCGGGCGACGTGTACCTATTTAAATCCATGTAATTAGCCTAGAGCTACGGAATACTACGCTCGACGGCGCAACTACTATAATACAGCCGCTATAGGCAGCGCCAGACACCATCGCAAAGCCGTTCTGAAACACGAGGCCATATGCCAATCATAGTACGATGGTCCACGGGCCGAATCTATGTTGCATGCACAAGGCGGGGCTCATGCGCAGTAGGTAAACCACCGACCTACCTTCTGTTCCTGGATACAGGCAGCTGCGCGCAGTGAAAACAGTATCCACCCAGAACACGATGCTGCAAATTGCTGCAAGCCTTCTAATAAAGTTGATTCAGCTAATTGCCGTATAATGAAGGGCGCGTTCAATACCGCCTCAGAATAAGAATGGCATGCGTTCGCTTAAATTTGATTCATTTTTTCATCAAATTTTTGAAAATCTTCAGCATGATCCAGACTAGTTTCACGTCCTTGTTCAACGCTTTCAACAGATGATCGGTTACTTAAGGGCCGATGATGCTCGTATGGTGCTAGAACCTCTTTATTAGAAGCTTCGAAGTAGATTCCATAGCGTTGAATTAGACTGAATCGTCTACAGAGACCACGACACAGTTGACTTCTCATTTTCTTATGTCTAGGGTAGCTTGAAGTTATCTACGCTTGGAACTAACCAAGACCACCTCTCGATTAGGCTACAGAACCGTAAAAAGGATTTTAAAATCAGATGAACATGACTCAAGTTACCAATCTAACATTGTCTATAATGATATTGTCTATTTATATTTCCCGAATCTACTGACTTTCTTTATCGCCGTCGGAGTCAAATCTAGCGGTTACATCTGCTTACCCCCTTCCAATCCCATGCGGGGGTAGGGGAGTATCGCTCCGGAGCTAACATCCCTGCAACTTTTCCTAACTAGCCAAAAGGACCGAATGCCTAAAAGGCCTGCTGGGGCCATAATTAGCCGCGAATCAACTGTTGACATGAACTGGATGCACATCATGGAGAAGCGGGGCGGGGGATGCTTTGGGAGCGCCGGCTGGGGTCGAATAAGTCAACATCTGGTTTGCAAGAGCGACGCGAGTGATTGCAGGGGATGAGGCAGAAATTGGGTCAAGCCACCCAGGACGCAGCTGCGAAATCAGCATTGAGTGCGGCAGAACATAATATTATATAGTTCCGCATCGCCCTGGCCCCGAGTTGGGCATGATATCAATCGCGCAGAGCGTGTTCAACCTACATCCGCCAGCTGCGTTATGACGTTCACCACGCTGCTAATTAGCATTTGGCTAGGCGCCGCTACTGCTACAACGCCAGCTCCCCAATCTCACGCCAGAGCCGTGAACCTTAATGCCGTGGCCAATCAGCCCACTACCTACTGGTATGAAAAAGTTAAACACAATGGGATCAGTCCATTTATCGATGGGGGCCATAAATGGATGGTGCACCGCAATGTGAAGACAGATTTCGGAGCCGTCGGCGATGGGAAAGTGGATGATACAGATGCCATTCAAGCGGCTCTTGATTTTGGCAACGGCACAGAATTCCGCAATTCGTCAGCATGGGGCACCACCGGTGCACCCGCGGTGGTTTACATCCCCCAGGGAACCTACCGCATCACGAGGCCATTGTACAACTACGTGGACACGGTAATCATGGGCGATCCCATAAACAAGCCTGTTTTGAAGGCAGCCGACACGTGGCATGAAAAGAACAAATTTCTCCTGTACGGACATGATTACAACTACGACTCCACCATCAACTTCTATATTGGTCTCAAAAACATTGTTCTGGACTCAACGCAAGTCCCAGCCAGTCAAAATATCACGCTGCTCAACTGGGCTGTGAGCCAGAATGTCCAACTCGCCAACGTCGTATTCAACATGGCCAATAAAGGTTCCGGACACACGGGACTGTCCATGCCTGAAGGTGGCTCGCCGTTGATTATGAACAACCTCCTCTTCCAGGGTGGCTCGGTCGGTGTGCGCATGAACGAGCAGCAGTACCACTTCAAAGACTTGGCCTTCAAGAATATGGACATCGGTCTCAAACTCGATAAACTTTTCGAAGGAACAGGACAAGGACTGAGATTTGAGTCGTGCAAAGTTGGTATCGAAACAACCAACAACAACACCGGATTTTTCGCTCTTATCGACTCGTCTGCCACTGATACCGAAATTCTATGGAACTCTGCTGGCTCATCCACCGCCCAAGGATCTATGGTCATCGAAAATGTCAACGTTGACGATTCAGTCGCATCGACAGTCGCCGTCGCTGGAAAAAGTGTCTTGACTGGCTCGGTGGACCGAGGCAAAGCCTGGGTATGGGGCAATGTGTACGGACCCGTGAATGGTGAGCGTTCACTCGGTAAACTTTATACTTCAGGGCGATCAAATGTTTTGACCGATGATACTGGCGCTTTTCACAATGCCATAGAGCCAACCTTCGCCGAGTATGATGTGTCGCAAGTGGTCAATGTTAAGAATGTCTGCGGCCTCCCCGTAAAAGGCGATGGCGTGACGGACGACACAGAAAACCTGCAGACGATCATTAACAAGGCCGCTGGTAAAAAGCTTATCTTCTTCCCACACGGAACATATCTTGTCAGCGACACCATCCATGTTCCACCTGGCAGCAAATTCTTCGGTGAAGCCTGGTCCGAGATAAGCGCGACTGGTGATAAATTCAGAAATGAGAATGCGCCAAAAGCTATGGTTCAAGTAGGCAAACCTGGTGATACTGGAGTGGCACAGTTCGTCGACATGCTTTTTACAGTTGCAGATATCCTTCCTGGCTGCAAGCTTGTCGAGGTCAACATGGCCGGCGCACGGCCTGGTGACGTCGGTTTTTTCAACAGCCACTTCCGTATTGGCGGAGCTAGGGGTTCAAGAGTGCACACTCATTGCGATGATCCCGCTACTTGCATGGCCGCCCGAATGTGTGCTCATCTCACTGAATCATCATCGTCATACTGGGAAAACAGCTGGTGCTGGAGTGCTGACCATGCTCTGGATGATGATTTCGGCGCAAATCCCTCTACTGCTGGTGGTTTTCTGGTAGAATCCACAAGGGGAACCTGGCTCAATGGTATCGGATCAGAACACAATGTGCTGTATCAAGTCAATATTGACAAGGCCCAGAATGTGTTCCTTGGTTTCCAGCAAAGCGAAACGCCCTATTGGCAGGGCGTCGATTCCGGCCTTCTAACACCTGAGCCATGGACGAATTCTCTCTTAGCCAGCGACCCTGATTTTGCTTGGTGCGACAAGTCGGATGCGCAATGCCGCATGGCTGTCTACCAGCTCGTTAGAGACTCCTCTGACGTGAATATCTACGGAGGAGGTTACTGGACTTTTTTCAACGGCATCAATCGTAAAGGTTGCAAAGGAGAATGCCAGGAGAACGCGGCCATTTACTTCAACAACACCAGACTCACCAGTTTTGGAATCAGTACCCATAATGTCAGAACTATGGTTTTGGAATTTGATGAGAAGTACTTGGCCGTCGTCAACGACACTGCGAACTCGGGTGGTTGGCAGAGTGGTGGTGGAGTGATGGCGGCATATTTGAGACAGAATTAAATTCTGCCGGCGCGAAGTAACCGCGTGTGAAACAAGGCGAATTCAGTACCAAGGCGGTGCAACTAAAACAATGACAATGATATTTTTATCGTTCGTTTATTATTAACTTCCTGATGTAGTGAGTTACCTTTGGGCACGGTGCTCCATCAAACAAGAACCACGATTCTTCTTTTGGCTACACTTCTACTTGCGTTCACTGAAATGCTCTTCCCAAGTTTACTAGGCCGAGTAGAGAGTATGCTCCGGCCCTCAGTTGTCTACACGCGACTTGCTCACAACGCAGACCAGGAAATTTGCTAGTCACGAGACTATGAAGCCGTAATAATGTATTAAGCGCACCACTATCGTATACCTGTCGTGCTGTTCGGCATGAGAAACTTGTCATATGTGTAATCGTGAACACGTTTTGTGACATGCAGGCAGCCTGCCGCTCACTTTCGCCTAGAAGTTCAGCTGAACTTTAGTAAAGGGCCACTAAGAATGCCGCCCAGAGGATGAACTTACATGAATATGATTGGATCGCCAGCGCACTTTCTTCATTGGGCCAAGTAAATCTCAGGGCATTTAACGTGATAAGTGAATTAAATCAGAGTTCGATAAGAGAAGAATTTGCTTTCTTGAATGTGGTCAATTCGCTTGCGGCTGACTTGGTTACTAGACTTGTGCTGAACTGTTGGGCACTTGCACCTGTCTTGTCCAGGCGTCGCTACGATTTCACGACAAAATATGCAAAGTACCTATGTTGCGCTGAGCTGCATTGTGGCATCGGGGAAAAATGGAACGAACAGAAACGGCGGCCGCTTTTTGATTGCCGAGATTGAACTTGCACGACTCTTTCGGCTTTCCAGCCTGTATGCCTTGAAATGATAACTCCCGACCGTACTGCACCCATGTCTTTCCAGCGGCTACACCAGGGAGCTGGATGGTAGTGGGCAGTCTGAGTAATGAGACCGCCTCGAATCAATATCTTTGTGCCACAACGTGTGACCGCCTCTTCCAAGCCTTTCTCCCTCTAGGCTCAAATAATACAACGTGGCTTCCTCGAGCAGACTTTGGCTACTGGTGCCCAAATGAAGGGGCCAGTTCCACAGGAGGTTTGCCTTTGTTAGAAAGGTAACGACACCTGCCAAGCTCACATGCCCCCAGCACTAGTTACCACCTTTTGGCTCGCTCGGATTACGTGGGGGCCACGAGACAATCAAGTTGCCAGAATTTGCGTTGGCAAGATATATACTTGCTTCTACTGAATGCATGAAGAAATTATAAAACATCCTGTTTTTGTCAGCAATTAATATGCGCATACATATTCTCAGCTTCCCGTCTTGCTACTGACAGGTATCTAGATTGGGTTCCGACCGCAACCTGGCTTCTCACCCCGCAAAAGCTAAATTGAATCGGGCTTGAGAGGCAGGTGTGATGCTCTTGACAGTGGAACTGGGAGCTGGGGCAGCGCCACCTGTAAGCATAAGCCCACCAAGCTAAGTTGTTACTACATGCCTTTTTGGGAAATCTACTGGCACATCAATCACGAGCCGCCTTCTGCTGAAACGTGAGTCCCCCTTGCAGGCAAAGCTCATGTGGGGTTCTAGTCGGACAGGCTGGTCTACTAAGACTATGTCATTTCGCTGAAGCGCTGAAGGAGGCACCACGATCATGCTATACCGGCAGAGCACGGCGCGATGATCCCACGTTACTTTTCTATGGGCCTCCGTTCGGCGTTACTGAATGATTCGTGCCGACATCCATCCAAACCAAGGACACACGGTCACAGGATGCTACCATTCCCATATTCTAGAGGCTCCGTGCGGCTACTAGGAAAGATGCATCAGAAAGGATAAATAGCAGAGCCTAGTCCTGTTAATGCTTCAGATGGACGAGTCTTCACTTCACTCTAGTCATTCCAAACCATACGCATAGAAGCACCATTCTCATCATCGTCTTCAATCCTCCAGCATGGCGCCATTTCTTCAAACCAGTGTCGCATTGCTGCCACTGCTCGCATCAACAATGGTCGGCGCCTCGCCCCTCACACGACGAGCCGACACCTGTGCGACAAAGGGAAGACCTGCTGGCAAAGTTCTTCAAGGATACTGGGAGAACTGGGATGGATCCAGCAATGGCGTTCACCCTGGATTTGGTTGGACCCCAATTCAAAATCCTGACATCCGCAAGCATGGGTACAACGTGATCAACGCGGCTTTCCCAGTCATATATCCTGATGGCACAGCCCTCTGGGAAGATGGTATGGATACGGGTGTCAAGGTGGCGAGCCCATCTGATATGTGCGCGGCCAAAGCCGCAGGAGCTACCATCCTCATGTCAATCGGCGGTGCTACCGCCGCCATCGACCTGAGCTCATCGGCTGTTGCAGACAAGTTTGTCTCTACCATTGTACCAATTCTCAAGAAGTACAACTTTGACGGCATTGACATTGACATCGAATCCGGCCTCACCGGCAGCGGAGACATCAAAACTCTTTCCACATCGCAATCCAACCTGATCCGGGTTATCGACGGCATCCTCGCACAGATGCCATCCAACTTTGGCTTAACTATGGCCCCCGAGACAGCGTATGTCACTGGTGGCAGCGTCACTTATGGATCAATCTGGGGTTCTTACCTGCCCATCATCAAGAAGTACGTCGACAACGGCCGACTTTGGTGGTTGAACATGCAATACTACAACGGTGATATGTATGGCTGCTCCGGCGATTCCTACAAGGCCGGAACCACCCAGGGCTTCATTGCTCAGACCGACTGCTTGAACAATGGACTTACTATCGGTGGAGTGACCATCAAGGTCCCCTACGATAAGCAGGTCCCCGGTCTCCCTGCCCAACCCGGAGCTGGAGGCGGTTACATGTCTACCTCTGATGTGTCGTCTGTTCTGAACCATTACAATGGCAATCTTAAGGGTCTGATGACCTGGTCTCTTAACTGGGACGGCTCTAAGAACTGGTCGTTCGGCGATAACGTTAAGGGTACCCTGGGTACCGCCTAAGAATAAGATAAGTTGAAGGGGACAGCCCACGGGTTGGAATGAAACTGTTGAAGTGGAACGTTTGCTTTGGATATATTCACGAGACTTGTATATATTTTCTCTAGTAAATATCTGTATATATTTAGATACCTGATACAACTTACATACAACACACCAAGATGGTCCGTTATCGTAGGCCGTAACCACAAACACACCGCAATTGCCTTTACAAGTAGATACCGGCAAGGAACCTATTTCCTAGCAAGATAGTTTGTTTCATATAGAAACAAAGATGCCAAGGCACCTAACACAGGACCCTCAGTCGCTCCATACAGACTTACGCCGTCGCTTGGATTGTGGCAAGCATCTGTTTGAATAACTCATCAGAATCTGCATTCACGTTGGGGTCGGCGGCAGCAATCGCTTCAGCGGCATTCGTGGGAGGGTAAATCAAAGTTCCGTTAATGTACTTCTTCACCCGTTTAGCCAGGTCACCTTCCAGCATTATGTCTCTCTGCCAGCCGCGACAGATGACGGCGCCGAAGCCTCCCAAGTCGAGACAGCAGTTATACGCCTTCTGCGAATAATCTATTTTCGGTTCTTTGATCAAGTGTGCAGCAGCATTATGCCCGGCAACACGACCCAGAAGCAGTGCGTGCTGGCACGACATCAGCGCCAGCTGCCCTGCCGGATCGGCGAGTACATGCGCCGCATCGCCTGTGACATAGACCTCCTTTGCAGAAGGCACGCAAAGCGTCGCGTCCACACAGATGCGACCCAAGGCATCTTTTTCGTGGGGAATTTGCTGTGTGAGAGGCGTTGCTCTGACGCCAGCTGTCCATATAGCCGTGAGTGTCTCTATATGCTCTCCAGAGTTCAGTGTCACGCCCGTCTTGTCGATGCTGGCGATCGCAGATCCCAGCTTGACCTCAACATTGAGCTGTTGAAGCGCTTTTTTGATAACAGGGCGAGGCCCAGGGCCAAGCTCAGGTCCGATTTCCTCGGAGCCATCCACAAGAACAACCCGAGTACCGGCGCCGACGCGTGACGGAAGCTCCGTTGCAAGCTCGATGCCGGTGAATCCAGCACCGCACACTACTACAGTGTCGCGTGCAGCGCTCGGCGGCAGGCTTGTCCTGTTTTGCAGATGCAGCTCAAGCTTTGAAGCGGAGGTGATGGAGTCAATATCGAAAGAATATTCAGAAATGCCTTCAACAGTTTTGGGGTGCACGACAGAGCTCCCAGCCGCGAGTACCAGACTATTGTAGGAGAGAGTGCCAGCGCCTGTGAGATCAGAAGCATAGCGAATAGTCCTCTTCGAGGTGTCGATAGCTTCAACGAATCCTTGAACAAACTCGATATTTGTGGCTCTGAAGAGCGCTCCCAGATCATGCACCATGGCTGATGCATCGGCTTCATAGAGTCTCGGCCGCAGCACGAGAGAAGGCTTCGGGGCCACAACAACAATCTCAACGTCCTTCTCCTTTTCGCGGAGCTGAAGCAGGCGCCTGGCAGATAGCGCGCTCCAGAGGCCAGCGAAACCTGTGCCGATAATGACGATGCGTGCAGTCATTGTATAGTGATGATGAGAAGATATTGTGATAATTTAGAAAGGCCTGGTTTGAAGTTATTGTCTGTCTAAGATCCAGGTTCATGCACATTTATATACGGGTATCGGCATGCTGGTCGCCTATCGTGGATTATCGGGCAAAGGGATCCATAGCTCCCGACCCTACGAAGCCAACACTGGGAGTATCTGTGCAAATCATTGGATGACTTGACACATCAGTAAAAAATGTAGCCAAGGAGGCGTGTCAAAGCTAAGAAACTATGCGAGAGTGATCATATCTAGTTTGATTGAACTTTGTCTTCATTTTCTTGTTTTTAATTCATTCTAATCTCGTTATGGATTCTTCAGCCTTTTTGCGCAGCACCCATTGCATCTGATTAGAGTCTTTGGTTGCGTCCTTGGCCGCATACCCGAATACCCGCATACCCGATGTCGCGTCACTCGCCCGACGACCCACTCCATCTTGAGGTGAGCCAGCACTTTCTCTCCCTCATGCACAACGCACGCAATACACGAGACTGCATCGCATTTTTATCAATGTCGCAAATACGCAAGCAATTTTTAACTCGCTCATCGTTGGCATGTTTGTCCTGTCGATCTCGCCATCAGAAATGCGATGCCAAAAAGCCACAGTGTACCCGCTGTAGTGAGGCAGACCGTCCATGCCAATACACAAAGTCTCGGCGCGGCGCCAACAGCGTAAAGGAGGATACGTCGCGGCAGCATCAATCACCAATCTATTCGAGTCAATTGGATGCATACGTCAACTCCCTCATCACGCCACCTGACATTGAAGGACTCGCCCCGGCTAGCATCTTACCCTGTGACTCGACCGCCCATACGCTCTGCAATGCCACAGAAAGCCGCACATCTCCGATGGATTACAGAATTTCGAGCTCAAGAAGAACTTTCTTGAACCTCAATTCCACCAAAACTCAAAGTGATGCGTTACTGGACGCATACTATGAAAACTTTCACAGATTCCATCCTCTAGTCCTACCACGTCACCACTTCCTCACACTTCTGAAGGATCCCAAATGGGCTCCTCGATTGGAAACCCTTGCTGCAATTCTCAAGCTTATTGGAAATCTATATGTGTCTCAAGAATGGTCCAAAAGCCTACAAGATGACGTAGATATACGGATGGGCTTATTGACAGCCACGGATCCAATTCGTGTTCAATGCCATCTACTTTACTCAGTGGCTCTATTTTGGCAGGACCAGAAGTCGCAGTTTCAGTTACAGATGGGCAAGGCTGTGGAGTTGGCACTCGAGCTCAAGATGTTTGAGAAGGACTTTGCACTAGCTCACAGTGAGCAAGATAAGGTTCTTGCGGAATGCTGGCGGCGTACATGGTGGATGGTATATCTATTTGATGCTTTCTACGCAGGAACGCTAGGAAAGATGGAATTCTCAGTCATACAAATCGATGCAACGGCTGACCTCCCCTGTGATGAAGCTGAGTATGAATCAGGCGTAAGTATTGGCCCCAAAATTACTGGTAACATAGCGTGTCGATCGCTAAGCGCAATGCTATCTATAGGATATCCCAGAACCCAAGACACTACGTGATTGGGAATGCAGAGAGTTCGACGAGGAAGACAGGCCGTTTTCTTCTTTCGCTTATCTCATTGGTGCTGTCAAGTGCGCCACTTTAGCAAAAGCAGCATCATTAAAAGGCGACCCACAGAAGAAGCCAAGCGATATTTTGCATGTCGTGGACTCTGTCTTGGACAGCTGGATGCTGCTTCTGCCCAAGTCAAAAAAGCAAGTCATGTCACGCAACGGTGATATAGACGAACTCATGTTTCAAGCTCACCTTCTTATTCACGTGTACGCACTCTTCTACCTACCATATAACGTGACTTCTGTTGACATTTGCAGTGTCATGATTGGCTTCCATCGCCCACTGTCGGATCTGAAGTTCAACGCCGTGGAAGATATTTCGAGCTGCGCCAGGGACCCCGCCCCCGACGGTCCAATCCCAGAGCATATTAACGTCCATACCGTCCGGGTGCTACGATCGGTTGAGTCGCAAATACGCCTCCTTGCTCTGCCTTCACGTCCATTCAACCACACGCCGTTCTCTACTTGCATGATCAGCGAGGGCACCCTTGCGCTTCTGTCAGCCTGCAAGTTTTTGCTGAGGGGGACTGAGCTTGCCATTGCCCGGGATCAAATACGCCTCACCATAGGATGCTTGAAGAATCTGGGCGCTTTATGGCCGAGAACAGCACGCAACGTTTCACAAATCCAAACGATAGCGAAACATGTGCTGGGCATCGAAAATCAGAGCCTGCCAAAAGATACTGCTAGCTTGGGGCATTCAGCGACATCTGGCTCTGAAGAAGCTGGAAGCTCTTCCGATTTGACGAGCTCGTCGAATAGCGATATTTTTTCGACAGTACGAGAATTTGAGGACATCTGCGGGTGGTACGACATTGGCGAGCTGGACTCAGCGTTGTCGTTCTGGCCGACGGATCCGGAGACGTAAATGAATATTCGGGAGTAAAGAGAATTCTTGGCTGCCCAAAAGAACACAATTCATATCAAAATCACCTCTCAATATAATTCATCATGTTTACCACCTTTTGCTGCCACAAAATCCCCGCCTTGCCATCGGCCACGCTGTAGCGGAGCAGTTGGTCGCACTGCTGCCTATTGGACTTTGTAAGAATAAAAAGTGCTAACTAACGAATCCGTAATTATTATGTTGATCTCCAGTTTAGGAATGGTGTAAGGCTGGTTTTTCAGCAGCTGAACACTGGGTCCACATTGCTGCCTGTAAGAGCAACATTGGGTGTGCGGGACTCAGCTGAAATACATCTTGAGGAAAAGTACAAAAAGGAGGCTCGGGCTCAGAAACAGAGACACCAAGGCTTAACTGTTGTCTCTTTCGCACATTCTTTCCATCTCTGCATGATGCGCTCCAACAAGAGGAAGGGCGCGTCAAACAGTGAACCTACCCGGCGACCCCAGAAGATCGCCAAGCACGGGGCTAGCAGCAGCTGCACATTCACGACCCTCCCAAATGAGATTATATACTTGATTGCCAGTCGCCTCTCACAAAGCGACTTGCACAATCTCTGTCTTGCAAACCGCCTTCTCTCCACACTCCTAGAGCGTAGCCTTTACGCCAGGGATGCAGCCCATCACTATTCTGAGAGCTTGCTCTGGTCCGCGATACATGGCAGACCTGCTACAGCTCGAAAGGCAATTTCAGCTGGCGCAAAGATAGATGGTTGGAAAGCGAAGCCTCCTGATCATGAGCAAGTTCATTGGGACAGAGTAGAGGAAGCCAGACGAGATGCAATGCACGGCAATCGAGCCCGCGTACCTCTTTCGCATTGCGATCAAACTCCTCTCTTCATTGCGGCATATCAAGGTCACGTTGAAGTCGCCAAGATACTGATGAGCCACAACGCGGCACCGAGCTGGAAAACGCCCTGGGAAAATTTTATGACACCAGCCTCTGCTGCTGCAGCCAAGGGACATATGGATATTCTTGTACATATGCATGAAATTGGATACGACCTTGGAAGTGATCGCTGCTATCATGGAACGGTGCTGCATAGCGCTGTGGTTCATGGCAGGGCTAAGGTCGTAGAATTTCTAATCAAGACTGTGAGTTTGGATATCGGCGAGAGAAACAGCGATGGCAAGACCGCCCTCGAATTATCCATCACAAGCCAGTCCGTCACCGTTTTGAAATACCTCTTGAAGTTGACACCAGCCAACGATGTGTCCGTCACGGCAGCATTCAGTCAGGCAATAGAGAGGTATATTCCTGGCTACGCGGAAATTATTCTTGACAGCAATAAAATCGATTGGACTCATACCACTCGATTCGGAGATACCTTGATTGCGCAGGCAATACTGCAAGACAAGCCGTATTTCTTACGCCTTTTGCTTCAATGCGAGAGCCTTGATCCTAGCGTGCCAACCGTTAGAGGCTCAACGCCCCTGATGTTGGCGAGACAATACCCTGGCTACCATGGCACAGGCCTCGAACTGCTCATCGACTCTGAGAAAATAGAACGCGAAGAAAAACTTGCGATTGGGAAAGAAGTCTTTTTTGAGCTCGTTCGACGGGCGGATTGCGATACGCTGCTCAAAAAGTTGTTGACTGAGAATTTGGCAGGTGACGACCTTGCGGCTCACTTTCACAGTGCTGCAGAGCATGGGCGCCTCAGAATAATCCGCCTCTTGGTGAATGAATACAACGTCCCAGTTGACTCACAGATGTCGAATGGACAAACCGCTTTGAAAGCTGCTTTTCTCCGACAAGATACGGAAACAACCAAATGCCTCTGTGAATTGGGAGCCAGTTCTGTACTGGGAGGGTCGGATTCTCTTCCCATGCTTCACCATGCTGCGCGAAACGGCCCTGTACCACTGATGCGAGCTCTATTAAAAGGCGGCGTTGACCCAAACAGGACAGCAGAGGAAACCAGCCAAACGGCCCTGCATTTCGCATGTGCCAGCGGCAACCTCGACAGAATTACGGCGCTTTTCGACAACGGCGCAGATCCGATGATTTGCGACGTCGAGGGTTACACGGCGTACCACTTTGCTGTTCGCGCAGGAAAGGAGAAACTCGTCAAATGGCTACTCTCTGGGCGGCGACATCCTGACCCGCTGCTGCAGATTGGTCCGACACTTCTGCACGAAGCATGCCGCGCTGGCAATACTCCGCTTGTTAAGCTGCTTCTGAAACGAAAATGCAATATAGAGGCGCGAACGAGTGGCGGTGAGACGGCTTTGCACTTGGCCGCGGCGCAGGGTCACTTGGATATAATACAGCTGCTCGTGAATAGCGGTGCTGATAGTTCGGCACAAGCTGGCGATGGATCAACTCCGGAATCTCTGGGAGCGAAGTCCGAGAGCTCTGTCATCCGAGAGGTTTTTGCAGAAAAGATGGAGAAGAGGGCGAAGGCAGAGCAATCCAAGAGTCTATCATTCGCGGGCAAGGCCAACAAATCTAAGGCGAGAAACATGTCAGATACGCCTCGCGCCAAAGGGAACAATGAAAACCAGTGCCAGTTACGAAGGTCAAGTCGAGCCAAGCAAGGGTGCTTGAACCTTGGTGCTGTCCCAGGGTCGCGAGCCACTCCTTTTTTCCCTTATAATGCTACGCAACGGTCTCTGTGAGACTTACGTAAGAACGAATTGTATATATACCGTTCATGAAAATCCCCCTCATCTTCCTAACAGCTTCTTATGAGACGTCAGTGACAGCTTCTCCCGCATCAAGAAGACAAGGCTATAGCGGGTTCTAGCTAGCATATAGCGCACAATAGGGGCTCTCCCGCTGACAAGGAGGGAATATAATGGCAGCTGGAGGGACAGTTAGGGCACAGTAGGTGTTACTACAGTGGGCAATTGTGGACCACAAGGTATCCCAAGAAGCTGCCCAATTATAGGGGCATACCATTAGTAGATCACAGCTTAACAATGCATGCTTCAGACACCTACTGAGCGCATACTTCAACATCTGTCAACTCCTTACCACTTACATCATGAATTATTATTAATAGTATTCGTCGGCGATTTCTTATGGGCTTGATGATCAGCTAGCTCATCCACGGTAATTTTGAATCATGTGTTCATTTACTTGGCGCAAGCGGAATATCCTTGCACGAAGGATGGACTGTTAGCCACTATTGAGTCCCAGCCCAGGTGATGAGCCGAACATCGTTCTGAAAATGTCCATCGAGTCGTATTGCCACTGATCGTACTCAATCCAACGATCGCAGTCAGCCCGGTGATCGATGTAATGAATCCCCTGTTTACTTCGCGTAGGATGAGATCTGCAGTAGTCGATTTTAGTTCCGATGTGGATGAACATGATTGCGCTCAAATGGTTTCAAGTTGATCGTATGTGTGTATACTTTGCGTTTCATTTGATCAGTATGTGCTGACTAGTTTCAGAAACTGAACAGAATATGTATCTATCATTATAGCTGTCGTAAATTCATTTAAAAAAAGAGATCGTACGTAACTAATGCAAGTATATTTAAGCCCAACCACCAGAAACGACGTAGCTGGTATCATCGTTGAACACGTACTTGGCGTCAAAGTCAAATGGGCCACCGTTCGCAGCAATGTACGCCTTGCCGTTGAAGTGACGCCAGTAGCGAGTAGGCTGGCTCCACGAGCGAATACCATTGCCCTGGCCGTTGAGGCCAGCCTGCGGGCAAAAGGTTGCATCCTCACCAAAGAGCTTGCTGCCGTCGTTGTGATGCAGACGAAGTTCGTAGTTCCAGTGGCGGATGAAACTGCCGGGCGTGTCCTTGGACTCGAAAGAGAAGCACTCCTTGTTGCCCAGACCAGTGCGGACGATCCAAGTCGACTGACGCTTCAGGTCGTCGCTGCTCGACGACGAGACGCCGTTGATCTTGACTGTCTCGCCTTCATGGCTGATATAACTCGAGGTGCAGCAAGACGTGGTGACGCGCAGTGAGATGGACGAGCCGGTGCTCAGCTTGGGGCCACTGGTCAATGGGGCAGCCGCATAACCAGCAGCAGCAATATTAGCTTGGACCTTGTTCTCAGTTGCGTCGGAAGGATATCCAGAAGTCATGACGCCCTCGTAAAATGTGCCTTGGGCACGGTTGCTGTTGTCACCACCGATACCGAGGATGATGGATCCCTCTTTTTGCATATTCTGGTACGCGCCATCGGGGCGACGACCATCGTAGAGAGTCTGCAAGCCACCGGAGGTGGCATCGCCACCACGCAGAGCCCAGTGCTGTGGCTTTCCCTTGAGAATAGCAGTCACAAAGCGCGACTTGATGTTGGAGGGGAGTCTTGTCTTGCGGTCATCGGTGGCAAATAGACCATTTTCCAAATCTGCCAGAATCCATGGGCTGTTGTCAGGACCGCCCCAGTAGAGAGCCTCCATATGGCCATCACCAGTGTCGACGCTGTTCGTTTCAGCGTTGCCGTAATCGAAACAGCAGTTGTTGTTGTAATGGGTACCGTCGAACACGGCATACATGCCTTCCGCGGCATCAAGGGTAGCTGTACCATTGCCAACCAGCTTGCGGTAGCCGGAGCCAACAGAGATGAAGACACCATAAGCCTTCTGTCCGTTCAGGGTGACGGGCGCGCCGGTAGCACTCGCCAGCCAGTCGTATTTGTTCTTGTTTGGACCAGGGCCAGCACTTCCGGGAGGCGCCTGGCTGAGGTGGTTGTATCTTCCAGACTGGTCATAAATCGTAGTGATGAGACATGTAGTTCCGGCGCAGAACGAATCCTGGGCCCCAGCGTCTGCCACGCCGCCAGCGGAGCGGACTCTGATGTCTGTGCTGGCACCGTCGGAATCACGCGAGACTCGGTACAGAGCGCCGTTAAAGGAATCATACAAAGCACGAGTTGTGCTGTGTGCGGCGACGCAAGGAGTGCCGCCTTGCTGGTAGATGTCGCAAGGGGCGGCGTTGACCAAGGATGGGGCCGCTGCGAGGACGAGAGCCAGCACACTGGCGCAGTCAAACTGAGGCTTCGAGAACATGACCATGACTGCGGAAAGAAGTGTGGATGCACTGAATAGGGACTTAGGTTCCTGATGCTTTGGCAAGTATCGCACAAGTCATCAGGCGAGGGCAGCATATTTATAGTACTGCCCTTCGTCCCAGCCCCTCCCCCACTGTTACCTTCTACATTGCCCAAGCTCGCGACCGCAACGCACAATCCATGATAGGTCGTCAGTCTAGCGTGATACTAATGCGATGCCAATGCGCTGCTACTATTGCTGCATCGGCCGGGGACAATCTCAGCTAGACGAAAGTCGTGGCGCGTCTCCAGAAAGGGACGTTCGCCGGGTGCCCGTGCTGGCGAAAAGCTCTGGTTGGCCACATCATTTGCATTTGGCCAGTAAGAGTTGCGCAGAGCCCCATCACAACTTACCTTCTTGTCGTCAGACTCAACGATTTTGAAGAATCCTACCATGCAGAGTTGCAATCGAAGGATTACGCTAGCTGGGGAGCTTCGAAGATGGAGGTTGTAGAGCTAGCTAAGCTCCGCATCCTATGCTGGGTGAAGTCATAGGCGGTCAAATCGGCAGCTTCCTAGCAAGGGTGCGTCGTCCGCTTCGGCCAATTCTGTATAAGGTGCGGAGCCGGTAGTGTGCAGCAGTGATGAATTATAAGTTTCCGAAGAACAGATAATTAATTGAGATTCCGGTTTTCTTTGTCTGTAGCCTTATGACTAGATTACGGGGTCAAATCCTCCCACTTCCCCTTTCTGACTGCGCCGACGAGTTGCGAGCCAGGAAACATGAACTAGCTCTGTTGCCTAATGTGCGCACCCGAACGACAACTGGTGAATGAACGAGGTATGACGAGACGTCGGCGCTCGGCACAAATTGAATGAAACTGAATGCTCTAGCTAGCGACCGTGAGAGTTCTGGAAAGCAGAGCCTTTTTTCTTGCTGGACGCCATGATTCTTCGTGCAGCTGCACATCTTACTTTTATTATTACCCATGTAACGTGCTCCATTCGCCCCACTGGTACATGATGCCAGCACACGGATGCCCCACGTTTTTAAGCTGGGGGCTGCTGACCAGTAGAGTTGCAACTTCATCCAAACTCATCTTGAGACCTACAGACCTTCGTCTCATTCAACGTTTGCCATTGCTCGTTGCCGTTCTGCAATTGGGCCAACGATTAGTTTGCTCAAATTCTGTCTAGCGGCGCGCTGGCAGGAAGTTTGCTGCTGATGAGTCAACATCTCCGGAAGCTTCGTCCTGTTGCTTGCTTGCCTCACCTAGTTCTGTTACCCAAACGGAGGCTCCTCTGCAATGTCGCACGGCGGGCAGGGATGTATACATCAAGATATGAGTCTAACCCTATATTGGGACTAATTATCGCCCTCCCGGCTGCGCGTTTGACACATCTGCCGAGACAGCTAGACTCAATGCTAGAGCTGATCATCAGGCGCTATACCACACGGTGATAAGTTGCGGCCGGACGCCATGACAGGCCACCACCAGTCGCTCAACCTTGGCCTCCTCCTCGAAGTAGATAGGTGAACGGAACGGGGCATATACTGACTGATGAAAAGCCCTATGTAGAAATCGAGTCAGTATCAGGAACTGCATGAAAGCCGCAGCATGTCCAGTCTGAAGACCTTACTTCTATAAACCACAGAACACCGTGTTCCGACAGTGAGGGATCAGATCAACAAGACCATTTGGTCTTCGATAGCCGATGGCCGCGGCATCGCCCCGCCAGCAACCAATGTCAGTGGGTGCTGAGATTGTCTCCAGAAAATAACTGAGATGGCATACCAGTAAGATGGGGCTCAACTACAGGTTTTGCTCTTCAAAATGCTCAGGCCTCTTGGAGCCACCCTCATCAGCTTCTTCTTTACGCTTGTTATTTCACTTTGAATGAGAGCTCTGTTCATCAACGAAGATCAGTGGATACCGAAATATTGAATTAGTTCTCAAACTCGCGATTCCGTTTTATAATCAACCTTGAATTGGCCATTTTCCTATCAGAAGCACGAAACTTGACGCAGGTAACCTTACGAACATGTTTCTGGCGACCACTGAGACGCTAACTCCCCACAGTTGATGTGCCGCCTGAACGCCACTAACAAAATAGTTTCTGTAAGGTACTAGTTACGGATGCCATTGCGCATTCACTTGTGTGAGACACTTATCTTCATTCTCTAATCTAAACCCAATACCGTTTTCTAATGAATTCATCACTGGCCGCTACAAGGCACGGTAGTACCCTGAAATCCTTTTGAATAGTGAAACTCATAATGATATTCAGAGAATTTATATATTATAGACGTCGATGGCTTCAGAAGATCTGATCTTTTCTTTTCAGTCTTAGTTTGGTTTATTCTTCGGTCCTTTTCTGCTTCAAAAACGCCACTACAGTCCAAGATGAACTTGTTAGCGTACCGACCACGAAGATGACCTGGGAATGGTTCCCCACTTAACAGGCAACACCTGCAAGTGCTGCAGAGTGAAAATCATTGAAGGAAGCATACGAAGAGTCTGGTTCGCCACAAGGTGTGCTAATAAGTGAAACGAGAGTCTGCATCAAGAGAGCAGACCCCCAGGTATGAGTTTAGCGCGACACAATGGTTTGAAGCTGAGCTGCATTCGGCTTGAAGAGAAACTGTTTCAATGTATTTGCGGATAGAATCCGAATATATACGATATGTATGTACGATGTGTAAACTATATACAAGCGAACGAATATATACCCACTGCTAGCAGGGGAGAAGCGCTACCCGGTTGCGCACTGTGAACTGGTGAAGCTGGTGAGCCGCTTAGAAGCCAGCGGCGCTGCAGACTTGGTTGGCGAGGGGCAGACGCTGGGCGTACAGGTTGCCAGCCTCGGCCCTCTGGACGGCTTGGTCGAGGGCAGAGACCTCCATGTTCTGCCAGCCGGGAACCTGCTTCATGGCGGCCAAGAATTGGCGGGTGCTGCCTGCGGCGGACATATCGGCAGCAATATCGGGGTACCACTGAGGGCGCTGCTGGAACATGCCTGTTCGGTGAATTAGTACGCCATTTTATCAAGGGGAAATTATCAGTGGAAACGTACCAACGCTGTCCTGGTCACCGCCGACGAGATCGTGGGGGTAGTTCATGGAGGCAGGCACACGAGGGTTGGCGTATATGTGGAGAGTCGACTCCTGGAGCGCGGTGCTAATGACAGCTAAGCAAGCTTGGCGGTTGAGGCCTTCGGCGCGAACTTCACCGATGGCGGCGGCCGCGTTGCGGCTTTGCACAGCGTCGAGGCCGGGGTAAGAGCCACCGGCAGGAGGGTTGCCACCGCCAGGAGGGTTGGAACCACCGCCAGTGCAGTAGTCAGGGCCAGTGCCGCAGTAGCCCCATTGGGAGCAGCAGGATCCAGCAGCGCAGTTAGCGTTGCTGGAGCACTCGCCGTATCGGGGAAGTAGCTCGCCGTGCGGCATGGCTGCTGCGGCCGAAATGAGCGAAAGGAGAAGGACAGAAGGCGTGAACTTCATCTTGACAGGCTTGGGAGTGAGTTGAGAAGTGACTTTTAGAGTTGCTTATGCTATTCAATGGCGATTGCTTCTTTGCTTGCTTGAGTTGAGCTTGTAGTTCTCCATCGACAGTTGGGGGGACAACAACCTCATCTTATATATCCATCTTCAAGCTTCATCGGCCCTTCTCGGCCTCATATCATCTCGTCCATAGTCTCTCCGCACGTTAGCCTCCGGTGATTTGGCTGATTTGGATTGATCCTATCCAGAGTAACTAATTGCTGCTTATGCCATTGGGGTTCCCGCTGTCGTCGACCGCTCTCGCGAAACTCATATCGGTCAGGCTCCCAGATTAGCAAAACAGTTTGCCCCAGGACGGATTTGGTAACGTTACCGAAGCTATTGCTTTGTGGGATTAGTGGGCCTCCAAATCGTAAGCATTCAACTCTTTTCAACCATGGCTGCGATCGAATAGGGAAGGTGTAATTGTGGCTGCCGATGCGACTAGGTAAAAAAATGCGCTGCGGGGTCCAAAGCAGGGCGAAATACAATAAGGTTTCCGTCTTACAGGCCGTCAAATCCGGTGTTCGCTGTGGTTGTGCTGCATCTAGAAGCAGGTTCGCCATCCTAAAGAGAGCTCTTCTATAGTAGGAACGTTGGCTATTGATCTTGTGACTTCAGAATGACTATTCAAAACTGAGAAGGATCAAGAGTGGCGCAACAAGACGCTCTGAATGAACGTACCATTTTTTCTCGAACAATAGCGCGATTATTTGTTGCACATTTTTGGCGTGTGTCAGATTGGCGATGGGGCGTCGGAGTTTCCGTGAACACTTTCACGTGGTGCATCCAGGAACCACCGGAAGGAGCCGATTCTAACGCGAATAGTAATTTATGGCCGATCAATCGGACATTTGGTTGCAATGCAAAGCTTTGCCCCTGCATTGCTCCCCCACACGACAAGGCTAGACCATCTGCACCATAGTCAGCCGTTAGCAATCCTTTGCGACAGTCTGGGGATAGCTCCTTGTCAGCCCGCCCGGGTGGTGAGATTCCACAAGAATTGGTAACGTTACTGACCAGCTATGGGTGGGTGTTTCGCCTTGATTTATACCTTAGCGAAATCGTTCGCGGATTGGAGCAGTTTATTGGCATTAAATGCCATGATCCAGACTCGGACTGATGGTGGTTTAGGGCATGGAATGGGCATCTTGCAGCTGCGCTATGGATCATCTGATTCGAAAAAGTAAATCCTCCAAACTGAGGCGCGATTATTAAGCAGTTGTGCGATTTGACACTTCCTGGTTGCCTAGACTCGATGTAAGTACTGTTGCCCATCAGTGTTCTTCACATTCCTGAGTCGTACAGTGCACCTCTCCTAAATTCGATCGGCCCAGCTGTCAAAAATAAATTACTTCAAGCATGCACGGCAATCATTTGTGGCGACACGCAGTAAATCAATTCCCTAGCTACCCAAATTCGTTAGATCATGAGCAGGCGTTACCCACTGTGGCACAACCACACTATTTCTATCCACCCATGCGTAACTAACAACGGAGCAATAAATGAGCTGAGGTTTGACAAGAATGAGTTATGGCAATGAAAGTGAAAGTAACGTCTTCAATGTTACCAAGCCTCACAAGCACATGGGATCTGAAATCGGCGCTTTGATACTTTGTGCACTATGCTTGAGATGGGCGGGGGCGAACTACCTTACTGCTTCTTACACACGCCAACGAAAAAGCGCGGCGTTGGTGCTCAGTGCCCGTTTCGCCCGAGACGCTCCTCCATCTATACACGAAGTCAGACTAGCTTTAAGAAACCTAAACAAAGATTTTATAGAAGGATGACGCAGACACATCTTGGGATGACCGCCCCATCGTCGGCCACTCATACTCTAGACCTCCTGTGGCGTGCGAAGGAGCGGGAAGATCGCGTGGACCTATTTGGGACGGGTGAGACGGGGTCGGAGCGGGACGCGGGAAGGATTCTCTGATAGTAACGTTATCAGAACAACCTCAGAAATTGTCCGCAGCATTTGTCAAAAACTCCGGGGTAATGCAACAAAGCTGCCAGTTGCACAGCTCGCAGGCGGTTCCTTGGGCGGCTGCGACCTCTGGCTACGTCACGCGTGGCGATGGAAGGACAAGGAAAAACCAAATCGATTTCACATAATGAATCATATCTGCTACGTTGAATTTCGAGCCATCCACAAATCTCTGAAGCGGCTTCCCTGCTTGTCCGCAAGCTTCTTCGGTGGGCCATCCTCCACGATACTACCAGCATCAAGGACAACCACCTTGTCAAACTCCATCACCATCTCCAGGCGATGACTTACCATAACAATAGTGTAGTATTTGAATTCTTCGAGTACAATGTTCTGAATCATTCGATCTGTCGCATTATCCAGGCTGCTACTATACTCGTCCAGAATCAGCAATCCACCCTGATCTTGCTGCTGGGGCAGAGTTGAATGCGTGGATTTCAATTCTTGGCAGGATGCATCCGCGTTGGACGTGGGATTTTTGTCATCAGCCACACGTTTCCGAATTCTGACATGCTTGCGAAGAATAGCTCTGGCCAAGCTGAAAAGTTGCTTTTGGCCAAGACTTAAAGTTTCGGGCGACAGCCCAGCTTGCAAACCTCCACGTTCGGAAACAAAGGTCCACAGCTCAACAGCCTCCAAGGCCATTCTGCACTCTTCTTCAGTTGATTCCAGTCTAGGATCAAGATTGATGCTGAAGGAAGTTCCATTGGGGAAGAAAACTGGCTCTTGTGGAACGGCGATAACTCGCTCGCGAAGCACTTGTCGACTTATCTCTGTCAAAGAAAGTCCATCAATTGCCAGTTTCAGGTCTGCAGCAGGGAATGGATCCAAAAGTCGGAGAAGCATAAGAATAAACGATGATTTTCCACTTTGATTGTATTAGCTGCTGGATTGTCTTTTACTCTTTTTGGAACCGATGTCCAACCTACCTTCCAGTTCGGCCACAGATGGCGACTTTTTGGCCGCTTTCGATAATGAGATTGATGTTCCGAAGCGCATAGATAACGTCATCACCAGTCTTTTCAGAGCAGCTGTTCTCAGACACATTTGTGGAGGAGGATGAGGAATAACTAGACGTGTGGTTAGCAATCCTGCACGATCGCCGTAGGAATCGGTACAACCCACGCGTACGAGGCAGAAATGTCTGCAATTTCAATGGTGCCTTTCTCCGGCCACGACTCAGGTGGTATGATGTCTTCACCGGGTAGATCTTCCACTCCTGTATCTATCCCGAACGACTTTAGCCGGCTAATGCCCCCAAGAGACGTTTCCAGGGTAGTGTAATATAACACAAACGAACGGAAAAATCCTGAAAATATGATGATGGAGACCATACTGGCTCCTGCAAAGCCCGCGCTTGCCTTGAGCTGAGTAGCAAGGACCACAACTCCAACAGCGATCAAGGACATAAGAAGCCGCAGAGCCGTCAGAAGCCAGCGTTGAACCACGGAAAGCTGATATGCAGGAGCTGTGGAGGAATCCAGCAGCGCGTTGCTCTTGGCAATAGATTTATTTGTCCAACCAAACGCGCGGAAGGTTGCTATATTCTTCATTGTGTCAGTGAAGTGTGTGCTGGGAAAAAAAACGTTAGCGGTCGCGCCGAAATCTGGTGTGTGGCTTGCCTCACTAGAGAGGGCTCTTTGCCTCCAAATCTATCAGACGCAGCTGCCTGGATGTCAGGAGATAGAATCGTTGGAGTAAATATGCAGCTGCAATGATGAACGGATATGAGATCAGCAGGTATGGACTAGATACAGCAGCCAAAGCAGACGATCCAACCACTATCCAAAACATGGACGCGGCATCTATCAGCGCGCTGGGCAACTCGTTGTCGATAAGACTTAGATCTTGCGAGAAGAGATTTGTTATCTTTCCGACATCCGTCTTCACAAAGAAGCGTAACGGTGCGGCAATAACAGTACGAATAGCATCCTTGTGCAGGTTCAGGCCTGATAGCTTCGCCAATACGAGCGATCCAAGTCCAACCTCGAGAATTACAGTGGCCAGTCTGAGGCACGACAGAAACGAAAATACTCCGAGATAGAAAGACTTTGAATGGGCTTGGGGTCGATTAGAGGCGTCATCTGACCACATCGCGAGCCAAGCATTGGGGAAGTTGCAGCCAAATCCGCACAATACACCCGAGAACGTAAAAGCGACGACCGAAAGCTTCCCTATACTTCTGAAATAGTGCAAAAAGACCGAAAGCTCCCCAGACGCGCGTGATGCATCCTCTAAAGGCTCGTCAGGTTTCGCCTTGATCGACTTGATAACGACGTCGGCGCTTGATTCTGGTGCCGCACTGGTCATGGGAATCTCCTCTCCATCGAGGGTATTTTTCCGAACGTTGAGACCTTGAACATATTTCTGATTGACAATCAAATCCTTAAAGGAGCCTTGTTCCCTAACCGTACCATCTGTCCCCAGGGCAATAATGTGTGCGGCTTCCGGTAAGTAGTGCACGGCGTGGGTACAGAGTATTACGGTCGCGTTTCTCTGTTGAAGGATTCCAGAAGATCCGAATACCTGCTTGAAGACATGTTGCGCCGTATCATTATCCAATCCACTAAGAACATCGTCGAAGATATAGAAGTCGCATTCCTCGTAAATCGCTCTGGCGATGGACACTCGCTGCTTCTGGCCTCCACTGAGAGTGATCCCGTTGCTGCCGATCTTGGTTTCGTCACCGTTTGGGAGCACTGCCAGATCTGATGCGAGCATAGTAGCCCGAATGACTTTTTCATATCTTTCGCGGTCAAAATCACCGAAACCCACAATATTTTCTTTGATTGTAGCATTGAAAAGGCAAGGCACTTGATCACAAAAAGCAGTCTTGCGTGGCTGAATAAGGAAGTTGACGGTTCCTTTCGCAAATGGCGTCTCGCCCAAGAGTACTTTGCACAGAGTGCTCTTCCCGGAGGCAACAGGGCCCACCACAATATTAAGCCCTGCAAATATTGAGGCGTTAATATCCCTCAAGATCATCCTTTCGGGCTCCCATCCGAAGTTTCCATTGGATAGCTGAATACGCGGCGACTCAGATCTGTCTGAGGTCTCTTGGTTCTCATAAGTCTGCATCTGACGGAAGTCTATGCGGTCCTTGCTTTCGAGAAAATCTTGAATTCGCTGAATGCATACAAAGGCAGATATAATCCTGGGTACAGTCTGGAATAAACTATTCAAAGGATTGCTCAGCAGCTCAAGAAGTGCAACAGACGTAAAGAGCGTGGTAACATCGAGATTTCTTGATGTCACCGCAAAAGTGAACATGGCACCAAGAGAGCCTGGTGCGAAACTGGTCACCATGATCATCACCTCCAAAGCTCGAAATTTGCCTGCTGCTTTCATTTCTTCAATGCGCATGCTGTGTATGGAACTCTCAATCGATGGCGCTAAACCCGACATTTTGATACTTTTCATGTTGGCGATGACACTGTTGGTTTTGCCAACGCGTGACTGGATTTTTTCCATCCAAGCATTTTGCAGCGGCCCTGCCCATCGCATGAGAAGCGCATTAGCAAGAGATAGGCAAATTATGAGAACAATAGGTGCGGCAAATGCGGCTCCCAATTGCCTGTACAGCAGCCAGCAGGTCACCGCAACTTGCAGTGGAACAGACCAGAGGGTGTGCAACGCATCGAATCCAAATCTTATTTTCTCTACATCAGACCCCATCAGCGTCAATGCCTTGGAACCGGCTTCTGCCGAGCACTGGGCTGTCGTGGTCTTTTGATAGACTGCCTTGATAAGAACCGATCGCATCATTAACGGAAATCGGGTCATGTAATAAGAGGCGACGGAATTGGACAGAGGATTGCCAGAATAGATGATAATTGCCGCTCCAATGAGTCCATATCCGACATTACTAGATCTTGTCCCTGTGCTGTCAAGATAATTGACAAGGCGTTGTACAAGGAGGGGTTCACACAGCCCCAATCCAACAGTACAGAGAACGGGTAAAACAGGCATTAATATTGGGGTCATTAATACCCTAAATAGTGATTTTGCGAGAGCGTGCTTCTTGCCGCCGAATTGCGAAATGTTGAGGTTTTCGACAGCTGAGTGTAGGGCTTTGGCAGATACTCTGGTGTCAAGCTTGTAGAGATCTTGTGCGGATAGGATATTTCTTCGTCCTTTTTGAAGAAGTCGGAAGCTCCAAGAATAAGTCATCAACTCATAGATGCCGACAGTTTCTTCAGGGCTATGATCTGCCAAGTTCCATCGAATCCAGCGTCGCTTGCGCACAGCTTCTAGCGCAGCGACGATGATCCAGAGTGCCGTGGCTGCAATGAATAATTTTGTAAATATGAGCTCATCGTTGGACTGTGAAGCAAGCCATAATGTTCGAGACTGCGCAATGTCGAAGAGAATTTTGAGGGCAATGTATAAACTCAGGAGGACCGACGGTCGGGGTGATCGAGAGTGTTCGAAGAAGCTTAGGGCGGCCATGCTCAAAGGAGTCAGAGCGTCGAGAGCGGTTGCAATGACGAAAGTCCGAGGACTATACTTCGTAGAGACCGCCAGTGCCATGGACGCAAATCTGACGGCAGCCAAAACGACAAAGGCACCCTATTATCTCCGTGTCAGTGTGCGTCAAGGGTCCCTTCGCCAACCAGATCAACTTACTGCTTTGGTGAGTTGGAACCCAGTGCCGTCGACGATACATTGTCGCCTGACTAGGACGAAAAGTCGTAAAATACATAGAATCATAAATAAAGAAGATGGCAGAATGGAGAAAAATATTTGCTCAAACTTAAGCGTGAAATCGAACCCATCGCGACAGCCACGGACTGCCGGGCCCAAGGAGCTGTCATCAACACAAGCGGTAAATGCCATGGTGAACCGAGGAAGCCACGCACTTGTTGTTGTAGTATAAATCAATGACAGTAGTAGTAGCAGTGAGTACAAGAAGGCCAGAGAGAAGGAACATAGGAATAAGGTGGCATTATATTAATTTTACCGTGAGAAGCTTTGTTGGCAGTTAGCTCAAAGACGGCCAACGTGGCGCATTGCTAGAGCGCTGCAAGCCACCCAAAGCGGCAGTCAATTCCATTTGGTTGGCTCTAGGTACGAAGCTCCATGGGCAAGCCCCGCACTCCCATAAGGCTCTGTGGCGCAGAAAGGAGGAACTTTTGTGCATTTAGTCTCGGAAATTGTACAGGGGTTTTGTAGTCAACATGCATGTGCCATTCTCTGTTGCGACAGCCAGTGCAGATTTGGAGCGGTTGGCTACTGGTTTGAGTGGGATGCGCTCCGCGCTACTATGTTTTCAGCAGAGAAATGAGGAAGTTTGTAGTAGGAGCTCACTCATAGCCTTTGATTGAGATTCACCGGCGGCTCGTTCCTGAATAACATCAAGTTCCGCGTCTCCGCTGCTGCTCACAAATGTTCTGACGACAAAACCCGCGCGCCCCGCTCAACCGCAACCTGGTCCAACCATGCATTGCTACCTGACATTTAGCGGGCGCAAGCCGAGTGTTCTCGGCGCTGTACCCGCAGCTGAAATTCCTTTCTTTTTTTCTTTTTCCTAATAAACGATGCTCGCAGCGGGCTTTTCCCCTCTCACTAGCCACAGTCGCCGCGGCTGCGGCTGTTCGTGCTGTGTTCCAAGTATTCGTTTCTACGTCGCTAGTGCGCGCACCACCCGTAGCTCTATGGAATCCCTCTAATTGATTGCAGTTGCGATTGTTTTGGTGAAACATGGAGTTTGAAGCTGTAAGCGCCGACGCATCAAGAGCAATGCTCGAGGCTTGAAGTTGGTACTATTCTGTCGCTGCTGCTGCAAAGGCCAGAAACGATCTGCAGGGTAGCGTGCCACAACTTGCCGCATCCTCTGCAGAAGTCTCGGGTGACAAATGTCAGCGCCTTCACGATGCAATGAAGGGCACATCGACGCGGTTACGACAAGAAATAACGCTAGCTAGTACAAAAGCACCTATCAGCCGGCCGGGTTCCAATCAATTAGCCAGTGGCTATTTCAGAGGCATTAATTCGAGAAAGGATGAATAACGACGTCGTCTCATTCACGATCAGTGTCTCAGAGCCTGCAATCGAGCAGCTCAACGCCAAGCTCTTGGCCACATCGTTTGCTGATAGAGTGGAGTTTTCCGATGCTTGGAACTACGCCTCGCCGCTTGGCGATGTGCAACGCCTCGCCAAGCGGTGGGGAGACGGGTTCGATTGGCAAAAGCAAGAAGCTACCCTGAACAGCTGCTAACGGATGTTTATCAAAGTTACGCAGGGAGGAGACTGGGGATTCATGATTACTCGACTGATAGGAGCAAAGTATCCCGACCACTGCCTTGCATCGCACGTCAACCTTGTGCGCATCCATAGTCCCCCGACCTTTTCGCAGTCACCGCTGCAGTATCTACTGAATGCTTTGAAGCCCTATACCTCTTCAGACAAGGCTGGACTTGCTCGTTCTGTCTGGTCCGGCAATGAGGGCTTCGGATACAACGTGGAACAGAGCACGAAGCCTTCAACCCTTGGCTTTGCGTTGGCAGTTTCCCCCGTGGCCCTGTTGGCCTGGGTTTACGAAAAGCTGCACGACTGGACAGATGACTATGCGTGGGACGACGACGAGATCCTGACCTGGGTATCCATTTATCAGTTCTCCGAGGCGAGGCCCGCCGCCAGCGTCCGGATATCCTACGAAACGAAACATGCGGTAGCGGACTTATACGCCCAACGCCTCACATACGTCCCGAGAGTGAAGCTCGTCGTCTCGCTGTTTCCAAAGGACGTTGTTGTTCCACCGCAGCGGTGGGCGCATAGCCTCGGCCCGGTGGCCTTTGCTGCCGTCCACGACCAAGGTGGGCATTTCGCGGCCCACGAGCGGCCGGACCTTTTTGCGCAGGATTTGCGGTCAATGTTTGGCCGCAACGGCGGCGCGCACGATGTCGCAAGAAAATTCGATCCGTCACTGTAGTATTCGATTTCTGGCAACACCTTTCGTTTAGTAGTCTTCCCTGGCGACTAGGACGGATGCGGGACGACCGGAGGTTGGGGGGTTAATGTCGGTATCTGACAGCATTACGTTTAGAAAATCGTCGTAGACAATCACGCTCGAGTAAATGCGGCGGGGGTGGATTCGATATAGTAGATTAGGGAAGCTGGATACTGATTTATGGAAATCCTATGACAAACTCATTTCCATTGCGCTTGCCGTCACACTTGTATCTGCTTCCCCAGTTTTCAATTATAGCCTACCGGTAGGCAGTTTCTTGGTAGCCAATACTGTGTGACTGGATTATCTAGTCATGTATCCGGACTCGGAGTTCTCCTAGTTTATGTCCCCATAAATGCGAATCAGAGTCGCTTCCTCGGAACCGGTTGCTTGGTCGTCGCACTCCGTTGGTTGCGCCCCATCAGCGCTGTAGCCTGCGCCCCAGGTCTTTGTCACTAGTGCTGATGATCGACGCCAGTGGAACTCTCGGGGCGACGGGCTGTAACACGCGTGCGTTGTGCGCCGCAGCTGGAGCTGAGAGTAAGGCAGCCTCGGAAATGCACGTTCCTGTTCTTGTCAACAAGGCGGATGTAAACAAGTCGGACGGTTGACTCGTATTTTGCTGATCATGCCGAGCTGCATGATTATGTGACTTGCTACCGACAATCATGGCATAATGGACGACGGACAACAGCGCATCAGCTTAGCTGAAGCACTGGCGACATGTTATCAGAAATAATCAGGATGTCAAGAGACGGCTTCTTCGTAGCTAGAATTTACTGATGGGATAGCTTCTAAACGTGCTTTGTCGTATCGCCCTTCTAGTCGCCAACAAGGTACATAGACAGGACGAATCTGTTAGTCATACATTGACCTACGAAGATACCAAACCGCGCGCTCCATCCGTTAAAATCAGCCTCTTACCGGGGATAGCGAGGCTCAGATCTCGATGTGCATGCGAAGAACCGATACTCCTTGGCTGATGGCGGGACATGAGTGACGCCCCGGCTTTGCCTTGAAGTGGAAAAGCGCGACCCGGTGGGCTGGCGGATCCGAAGCCCCCCATCATATAGGCGGTACAAGTCGTGTTATTTCCGAATATTGAAGTTCGTGCTGACATATGACGTCGAGATATACGCAGCAAGCGCACCTCTCCCAACTTCGGAGTCAGCGGCAGCGCATTGTAGAAATGCGCAGGTGAGAGGAGATTCTAGCTTTGAGTATTCTAGAACAACATGATGCTTGGCAACAATCTGGTCACAATGCTGAAAAGACACTAGCGACTATTCATGGTATCTAAATCTACTGGGTCGGCTAGCAGGATAGTCTGCTCCGGTACATTTTTGGTGGGCCATGCACCTGGCTGGTATGCCAGTTTTTTTAAGATTTATTCTCGAACACGGCATTTGCAGGGCGGCGATCTTTGTCTGAGGTTAGTATAAGCACTAGTCAAAACCATGCTTCTTTGAAGAATCGCCGAAGTTGATTCAGAAACCTCATCAGAGACTCTACGTCATAGACTGCGAAACCAACATGGCAAACAAATGTATAAAAGACTGATAAATTACCACATAGAACTAGGCAATCATCTTCATCCTCATCCCAAACCCGAGCTTCCAAAGCAAGTCATCCACCTTCACCATGCAGCTGACTCCCTCCGTCCTGTCGCTCGCCGCCTGCGGCCTCAGCGCCTTCTCCCTCGTCGCCGCCGACGCGCACGCCGACACCCGCTACGGCACCAAGCAATGGGTCGGCGCCTTCTGGGACCCGGACAGCTGTGGCAAGGGCAACTACGCAAAGTGCTACCCCAAGAAGGAGGACTCGCTCAAGCTGCTCTGGGACCAGTTCGACAAGGCCTTTGACGAGCTCTGCAAGGACGTCTCGTGCGAGGGCTCGTACGACATCAAGTTCCCCGGCGACGGCTGCGACTCCAAGCACAACGGGCCCAACAAGGCCTACTCGCTCAAGATCGAGGCCGAGTACACCCACGGCGACCGCGACGGCGTCCGCGAGGCTTACACAAACACCCTCAAGAAGCTCAACAAGGAGAGCACCGACTGCGGCAAGTTTGACGGCAACGGCGTCAACGCCGTCAAGATTGACATTCCCACCGACATCAACATTGTCCGTGACACGGGCGACCACGGCCTGCGCTCCACCATGCACATCATGCTCGACACCGGCGGTGAGAGCGCCTGCGGCGTCGTCAACGACATCTGGAGTGCCGTCGGCGGCTCCATCCCCGGTGGCTCCGTCTTCGGTGCCATTCTCAAGGGTACCTGCAAATAAGCAACGACATGTACATAGTGTACCGATAGTTATATAATCAGATACTTGCTACGCAAAATACATACAAACTATTGAGTTTATGATTCCAATCTCCTGTAGAGGAAATCAGAAAACTAGCCGGCATATGTAAGCCATAATGCGGTAAAAGAGAGACCTTGGGTCTAATGCGTGGTACCATCGCCAATTAAAAAGGACGGGTCCGAATTACTAGTGCTCGCGTATAAAAGACACGACTCTAGCCCTTCAGGTCTCCCATCTTCGAATCCGTAGACCAGCCAGGGAACAGATTTATGAAGACAGCATTTTCTTATTTTATTTCCTCAAATGTTCATTTATTTACATTCTAAACGTTCATAAAACAACCCGCGCAATCATTATTCTAGTCACTAGTCCTTCTTCTCAAACAGGTAATGCGATACACCCCATACGTCACCGCCATCATACGCAAAGAGCTCCGAGCAGGCCAGGTAGAATATCTGCCAGCGATTGAACCAGGTGCCTGCATCCTTCTCGCCATATGTCTCAACCAAATGCGGCCATATTTGCTTCTTGTTCTTGAGCATGGCCGACAGCCAGTGCTGATGACTATTAGTAGCTGTTCGGGTGTGCGCGGCAGCCGTAGCAACTTACCTCGCACGTTTTGGAGTAATGCGAGCCGTTAATCCACCATTGGTTCTGCAGGACGAGATCGTTCTGGAAGTAGAGCAGAAGGTCTGCAGAGGGCATGGTGCCACCCGTGAAAAAGTGCGTGGCCATCCAGCCGTCCTCAAAGTCGTAGGGAGTCGTGCAGTGCGCGAAGATGTGGACAAACAGCTTTCCGCCGGGCTTGAGCGCGCGAGAAACCTTGGCCATCAGCAGCTCGTAATTCTTCATGTGCTCAAACAACTGTGACTGAAATTAGACTCCGTCCTGCGGTGAAACGGGTGTGCAGATGTATTGTATACCTCGATGGACACCACGCGGTCGAATTGCTCCGGTTCAAATTCGAAGTCGACGACGTCGCCGGTGATGACCTTGAGGTTGTTGAAACCCTTGCGCTTTGCTTCGCTGTCAATATGCTCTTTTTGTGTCTTCGAATTGGAAAATGCGACAATCTCGGCATTCGGCAGCTTCTCTGCAAAGTACAGCGACGCAGAGCCCCATCCGCAGCTATTATGACAGATGTTAGTAAGGATGCGCATAAGTCTTGTCGAGATGTCAAATACCCACCCGAGATCGAGAATTCGCATTCCGTCTTTCAACTCTGCCTTTTTAAGATATTCATCGAGCATAGCCTCTTCGGCCTGCGCCAGCGTCTCCCTGCCTGTCGGATAGCGGCAGCACGAGTACTTCATTCGGGGCCCCAGGCACGCCGCGAGAACGCCAGTGCCGACTTCGTAGTGTTGCTCGTTGGCGGTGTCTGTCGCGATTGCGATTGGCGACTTTTTCAGTCTCGCGACGTAGTCGATTTTCTCCTGGGTAGCTTCCGTCGTGGACTGGGCCTGGATGGACGCCAGACGGTCCTTGAGCTGACGCCGAATGCCAGCACGGATCACAACGTGGGGGAGATAGCCCCCGTCTAAAATCCAGTCTGTTCACATCATCGTTAGGTTGGATCTAGTGCGTTTGGCTGTCACCATCTGCTCCGCACGTACCGTAGTTCATTGTTTCGGCCGCGTTTCTGCGCTCGGGCTGTTGTTGGGGCACCGTTGGAGAGGTTCTTCCTGAGTTGCCGGGGGAAGGCTTCGACAGAAGAAGGCGCAGAAGCCCTCGTTCAAATACCTGAGCAAATTGTCAGGAGTTCGTAACCCAGCTAACCCGATGTAGCACGTCATGGCTTATCAGGCTATGCATCTTCGGATGGTGAGGCGATGGTGACGCTAACTACCACCGACCACCGCGCGGAACAAGAATGAGTGGATGCGGCCAGGATACTCCAAAACACAATGCTGAACTCGAAACAGATCATCTATTAGTATATTTGTTTGCTGTTTATCTATGCCTTCCACTCTCTGTTCAGCTCATAATACCGCGACAAAATAGTGCATGGTGTGCTGCGAATAGTCTGTCGCAGCAGCATCGCATTCTGACGATCGACTCTCATGACGCTAGACAGGTGCATCGCCCCGCCAAATCGGTAGCGGCATGCGAGACTAAGGAAAATGCGATATCGCTACCCATGCATTCAGTGTGTGATTGGGGGCGCATCGAGGCCAAAATGCATGATCGAACATGGCGTTTTTACCCATATTAATATCTGACACTGCCATTTGGAATCAATGCACCCCCGCTCGCCAAACCGTCGGTCGCCCCATCCTGAGCAGCTTGGCGACAATTGGCCAATGCTTAGTTAAAATGCATTCTTGCAGTCTGTCTGGTCGGTCTTGACAATGCTTTCGCGAGGAGTGCCGAGTTTTACCGCACGGTCGATCCAGGCCTAAGAATGTGAGAACTGGCTGTCGATCCAAAGCTGTCTGCTTCAAAACTTACATCGAGGCTCTTCTCCTCCAGATGCTGCTTGCGGCTGAGAATAAAGAGGTTGGAAAAGTTGGCCGACTGCACGATAGCAACGTCACGGCTATACTCTACGCCAGACCTGTCAGTACACATTACAAAACGCCAGAACGATGCACTCATACTCTGGACAATGTAATTGGGGCCGTCGCAGGAAAGCGGAGGCTGGCCGGGGAACCGGACACGCAGCACGCCAGCCTTTCCGTACGACGCATCCGCAGCAACAGCGTTTCCTTCGATAAAGGTCTGTTTATCGCCTCTTTGGCAAGTATTGTTGACGTACAGGCTCCCGTCATCCTATTCCGGGTCAGCTTGAATACCATGTGACGGAAGGCGCCGAACCGTCCACTCACGTTAATATCGTAGCGGGCAGAGATACATTTGCAACCAGCTGTGAAACGGGCCAGGGTGCCGGCGAGCTGGTACCATCGTCCGGGGTATGTGTCGAGCTTGAAGCTCGCGTCGGCTTGAGGATAGAAACACTTGCCATCCCACAGCGCCGGGGCGACGTTGTCGTGGGACTGGTCGCTGATGGCAGCGGCCCCCAGCCCGAGGAGAATTTGCTGCAGCTTCATTGTCGGCAGATAAACAGGAAGTGGAATCGAGGACGAGCTCGCGAGGACAATTGAAAGTTGCACAGAAGGCACGGCGATGCAAGGTGGGATGAAAGATGGTAAATGAAATTGTAGAGGTCTATTGAAGCTTGATAAATGGAGAGCTGCTGGGGTGTCTTAGTTATTGCCAGGTCGGCCTCCATGTACGATGTCAGTTGTGCGCTGTTCCGATCTACGCTAACCTGGGCGATGACGAGCACAGCAATTAAATCGGCAATCAACTCCTGGCGCCAGTGCGACAAGTTTGGTTTATAAAAAAACCGATGGGCAATGGCCTCCCGTGGATGAATTCTGACATGTGCATTTCTCTCTTGTTTTTTCTTCCATTGCTGTAGACATCATGCGCTGCATAGACAGAAACTGCTGTGCCCAGTTATCCACAAGCGGCGTTCGGTCTGGCCAGCCACTAACTTTTTAGCAGCTCTCGTGTGGTCGATAGCGCATTTTGGTAGCCAAACATTAGATTATGCTGATGCCTACTACGTAGTTATTAGGGACATGCGGAAGCCAGATCAACCAATCTCTAAGCCTTACAGTAGGTATCACCAAAGAGGGTCAACCCTGGGCCACATGAACGCTGGCCACAATCGCTGCTGCATTAAAAAACGCCAGGACCTAGGGGAGAACTAGCCTCCTATTCGCATTGTGCAAATATTTAATACTGGCAACAGCTTCCGCCCAAAGCAGGAAAAAGCAAAATGAAAGGTGACCAGCCACTCAGATTGCAGTGTTTGTCATGCCCAATCTGCCCCACTCGGGAAGCTCCCCCAGCCGTTGGACATTCAACGGCCTCCCCCTCTCGAGGTTCTGATACCAGGACTGTGCCCGCTTTGCCCTGCTATAAGTCGTGTTTGACGGGAGCTGTAAGAACTGTGCTTTTGACTATAGGATTGAGAATTCCCCCTCGGCCACCACGAGCCTCACCGTTATCAGATGGCTTGGCTCCTGGCTAGCATGGCCGCTCTTGGGCTGGCCTACATCAGCTACCAATTTTACGAGTTTCTGCGCCTTCGACACATACGCGGTCCTGCCGTAGCTTCGTGGACAAACTTCTGGCTGGTTTATGCACAGTTGACTGGTCAAATCCACATTATATTGCACGAGCTTGTCTTGAAGCATGGTCAGTCAGCTCCTTTTGGCGCGCGGCGCGACAACGCTGTCTCGCACCAAAAATTACTTTACTGATCAACAGATTACAATCAGGGCCTGTCGCTAGGATTGCGCCTAACTGGGTCGTATGTGGTGATGCCACAGAAATTCGAAAGATTTGGGGTGCCAGATCCCGCTGGACCAGGGCTTGGTGGTACCGCGGCATGCGAATTGACCCCTATCAAGACAGTTCTTTCTCGACCCGTGATGACACTCTGCACAATGCCATTCGCAGCAAGCTGATACCAGGCTACAGCGGTAAAGAGGTTGATAATCTACATCAGCTCGTTCAGGACCAGGTTCAGAGCCTCATTCGGCTCCTCGACAAGCACGTGTCCGAGGGTGACGGTTCTCGAATCATCGACATGGCGCAAAAGATTCAGTACTTTGCGCTCGATACCATTTCCTCTCTCGCATTTGACAGTCCGTTCGGGTTCATGGAAAACGATGAAGACAAGTTTCGCTACATTGAGACCACCGGCAACACAGTCTACATCCTCGTGGCGACTGCTCTCATCCCTGGCGTCATCAGCCTGATACAGTCGCCGTATCTCCAGTGGATTGCGCCCAAAATCAAAGACATGGCTGGCATTGGCGATGTCATCAAAACCGCCGAGAGAGTCGTCGCAGAGCGGTACGGTGCAAACCCACTGGTGAAGCGCGACATGCTCGGTTCTTTCGTCAACCACGGCTTCTCCCAGCAAGACGCCGAGACAGAAGCCCTCATCCAGATCATTGCAGGCTCCGAGACAACCGCCACAGCCATCCAGGCGACCATCCTGCATGTCATCACCTCACCCCGCGTCTACTCTCGTCTGCAGAGCGAACTGGCAACTGCCCAACAACAGGGCCGCATCTCTTCGCCCGTCACCAACGCAGAAGCCCAGTCGCTCGAGTACCTGCAGGCCGTCATCCTGGAAGGCCTTCGCATGTTTCCACCGGCAGCCGCTCTGTACCCAAAAGTCTGCGACCAGGACGAGATGGTTTGCGGTGTGCTCATTCCCGCGGGCACAAACCTGGCGTGGTCACCTTGGACTGTCATGCGAAACCGAGACATCTTTGGAGAGGATGCCGATCTCTTCCGACCGGAGCGCTGGCTTGGGGCCTCCAAGACCAAGACCATGGAGCAAACCGTCATGATGGCTTTTGCGGCCGGCAGCCGGTGGGAGTGCCTTGGCAGAAACATTGCCCAGCTGGAGCTCAATCTGGTTTTTGTCGAGGCGAGTGACATGCTATAAACACTTTATGAACTTCTTACTGACACTGCCTAGCTATTCCGAAATTTTGAATTCACCTTGGTGAACCCGGCGAGACCGTGGAAGTCATTCAATGCTGGCATGTTCTCACAGAGCGATCTAAACATTGCGGTTACTCGAAGGGACGTCAAATAGGTAACCACCGGTCCCCAGCCGGACCTCGTGTGTAAGGGGACAACATGAGACGAATCAAAATTCCAAGGAGCCTTCTACATATGACACGGGCTACGCAGAGGCTTTTTTTTTTCTGGCGTGCAGAGACAATTCATTATTCGGAACATGCCTCCGGACCTACAGGCGCAGTGTGTACCTGCATGCAAGCCACTCGGGAACCCGTCGGTAGTCTATCATCTAGTGATTCAAGCCACAGTTGTCTGGTAACTGAGCGCATGACGTGAAATATTGACATGCTCCAGAAATATAAGCCCAAAGGCACCACTGTTTACAATCGGGCTGTTTGTGCGGCGCTCGGCGCTGTCTCTATTCGACTGCTTGCGCCTTCGACCCACCACGCACCACGCGCTGCATGTCCAACCGTCCGTGTTCAAGGCGAAGCGTACGCGGATTAAAGACCGATGCGATATGTTTCCTCATTTATTACGGCTGTGAGCATTCGTCGGATTGCACCGCTATATAAACCATGTCGGCGCGATGCTGGCAGCCAATCATCATGTGCACGTCAAATATCAGTGCCAGCCGTCAAATCAACGGGACCTCGTCATGTCCCACCAGCCGAGTCATTGCATGTGATGCCATGGATCCTTCTCTACCGCTGGAAAGCGTTTACCCCAGCGAGCGCGGGACCTTGCGCCCGCGGGGAGTTTTGACAATTTTGGGGGGTTTATTCGGGGTTATTGTGGTCGAGTTAGAGCGGTCCCCCAGATCTGGTCACGGCCTTAACACGGAGGGAGATAGCCTTCAGCCAAGCGCCGCGCTGACGGCTGCGCGACGCCACCATAATAACGACATTAGATAGCAGGAAAAGGGATAAATTTTCGGAATCGGGACAGAATAATGCCATTTTCTTTCTAAAATTTTGTTGTTTTGCGATGTTGTGCTTTTTTTCCTCGTCTGTATTGCCGATTTGCCATGTCTGCAAATTCCAAATGATCAATGCAATACGTCATACAATGGAGAGTCTGGGGAGCTCTACCCACTTGGTGTCCATGATTGACGTTACCAGGGATGACATCTTTCCCATACTGGTGGAAGCTCCGAGGTCCTGTTCCGCGACGAAATTTACTAGGGTAGTCGGAACATTTTAAAAAACCAGCCATGTCGCAGAACTTTTAAGCCGTGCCTGTTCTGCTGCTCTACACCACGCCTTGCTGCTCTCACTTACAACAGCATCCTGCCCAGCATGTGGACGTCAACAGCGGGCCTCGAAGGCCAACGGCTTCGTCTGGCCATCTCATTCACTTGCATCATTGGCTTCTCTCTCTTTGGATACGATCAGGGCTTAATGTCCGGCATCATCTCCGGCGACCAGTTCACGCAAGAGTTTCCCGCCGCCTACATGCCCGACGACGCCTCCAGCTCCACGTCTCGTCACGTCTCCGTCATTCGCGGCGCCATCACCTCCTGCTACGAGATTGGCTGTCTCTTTGGCGCCGTCTTTACCCTCGTCTGGGGAGAGCGCATCGGCCGCACGAGGCTGATACTCGGCGGCGGCATTCTGATGATCATCGGCGCCGTCATCTCGACATCTGCCTTTGGTCCTCGATGGGGCCTGGGTCAATTTGTCGTTGGACGCGTCGTTTCGGGTCTCGGCATGGGCATGGACACGGCCACCATTCCCGTATGGCAGTCTGAATGCTCAAAAGCACACAACCGCGGCTTTCTCGTCTGCTTCGAAGGCGCCATCATTGCCGTCGGCACCTTTGTTGCGTACTGGATCGATTTTGGCTTTTCATACATCAACACTTCCGTCCAGTGGCGTTTTCCCGTTGCATTCCAAATCGTCTTTGCCGTCATCATGATCATGGGCGTACTGGTCTTGCCAGAGTCGCCTCGGTGGTTCTTACTCCGTGGTCGTGAAGAAGAAGCCACTTATATTTTGTCAAAGTTGAACGGCACTCACCCGGAAGACGCTTCTGTGAAGCAAGACATTAGCGTCATGAAAGCTGAGCTTGATGCTTCCAAGACGGGTGAATCGCAGTGGAAGACGCTCTTCACATCTGGCAAAACGCAAGAGTTTCAGCGCATGATGATTGGATGTTCTGGACAGTTTTTCCAGCAATGGACTGGATGCAACGGAGCGATCTACTACAGTACACTTTTATTCAAGTCAAACCTTCAAATGTCAGATCGCATGTCGTTGGTTCTGGGAGGCGTTTTTGCCACCGTCTATGCCCTCTCTACGCTACCCTCATTTTTCATGATCGAAAGAGTTGGACGCCGAAAGTTATGGTTTATCGGTTTCGGTGGACAAGCACTCAGCTTGATTATTACAATGGGCTGCTTGGTGCATCCCACCACTCAAAGCTCCAACGGCGCGGCTGTCGGCATCTTCCTGTTCATCGCCTTCTTTGCTTTTACCATTCTCCCGCTGCCATGGATTTACCCGCCCGAGATTAACCCTCTACGTACTCGCACGCGAGCGGCCGCTTTGTCGACCTGCACCAACTGGATCTGCAATTTTGCCGTCGTCATGATCACGCCCGTTTTCTCGGATAGCAGCCCCTGGGGTCTCTACCTCTTCTTCGCCCTCATCAACATTATCGCTCTGCCGTTCGCATACTTCTTCTATCCCGAAACGTCAGGACGTCAATTGGAGGAAATTGATCTCATCTTTGCCAAAGCCCACGTTGAGCACAAGTGGCCCTACCAGGTCGCCAAGCAGATGCCCAAGCTTCACAACGAGGAGATTCTCGAAATGTCGGCACAGCTCGGCATGGGCCGCCCAGCGATAAGTTCTTCGTTTGCCAACTCTGAAGCCAGTGTCGAGAAGAGGAGCAGCGGAGAGAAAGAAGAAGGACCCAGCAGCGCGATTGTTTAGTTACCCTGTCGATAGTAGTGTGTCACTTCTTTTCGAGCAAATCGAAACTAGTGTAATTACTGAACAAGTAAAGAATATATCTGAAACTGAGACTACTCGCTATACTTGTTGCATGTATGAATGATGCGCCAAAAACCGATGCCTGCTGTGCATGGCACTACCTGATACCGAGTTTCTTACATCCGCGGACCACGGGTAGATAGCATAATGTGGCCGTGAGACGAGAAAGACAATGTTGCTTCCCAATCCAAAATCTTCGGAGACAGTCTCCACAAGCCTATTTTCCGGAGCAATCACTGGTTATTGGGCCTGAGCCTCTCTGTCAAAGTAAAGCGAAGTGTCAGCCCTGTGAGCCAAGGTGCCACTCGTTAGTTCGCACGCTAAGAGGTCTCAGCAGGGCGCATGCTACAAGCTTCGGCGTTGTTGCGCACCTACAAAGTCGCTGAGTCGGAATGCAGTAATGAAATATGTAAACACAGCCGAGATGGAATTTTTTTTATCAACGCTCCAATAGCTAATAAGCTTCTTCTCATTCTCGCATTGCAGGAACTTGCACCAAAACGTCCGGGCTGCTCGGTGCTGCCCTGTTATCGGGGGTAATGTACCCGCTGGCTCGTCGCAGGCCGCGTCAACCACAAGGGCCTTGGCCCTTTTGGGTAATTGTCAAGCTGAGGCGAACGAATCCATGGCGCAAACTCGGCTTGCGCCAGCCTTATCTTTCTTTCCTCGTCATTGCAAAGGACACATTCTCTCTTTTTTCTTTTGTCATTCTGACCTGTTCTCAGTTCTAAAGCTTTTACAGACGACCGAAATCGTGGGTCTACAGCACAAGGAAGCTGATTGAGAACTTGACGGGAACTGCCTAGCCGGGGGCCGCTGCTGATATGTCCGGACAAAGCCCAGACGAAGTGCGCGGTGATGACGAAATGGCGCGCGCTGGGGGAACTCGCGACAGCATCACACGCGATGCAGCTGAAAACACACCCCTAATTCCCACAGACTTGCCCGCTGAGCTGATCCCGGAGAGATCTTTGCGACTGCTTGTTAGCATAATAGGGGGACTATGCCTGACGCTCGTGGGCGTCGCCACGAGACTGGCTAGTCCCGCACTGCAAGAGATCATGGAAGATGTCATTTGCAAAAATGTGTACGCGGATCATCAGCTAAACTCCCTATCGCCTCCGGACGATCGTTGCAAAGGCAACGATGTGCAAAAGATTCTGTCCATGGTGTCTGCGTTAGACGTTTCGGCCGAGATGATAGTTCGTAAGTATTTATTTGTTGCTACTCTGCGACCAAAGCTAACTCTGCATGTAGCTATCTTGGTACAAATCCCCTACGGTATTATTGCCGATAAATATGGTCGCCGAATCGTCATCTTTTTGGCGCTTTTTGGCTGTATGTTGAAGGTCCTGTGGACTATAGTTGTTCGTAAGTCATCAATCTCTTGTCAAACGGGCGCCCAAGTGGCAATTCATTCACATCTTTTGTGCTTTCATCTGACAAATAGCACAGTTGCGTTTCCAACCCGTCTAAGCATATGGGCAATCCTCTGGGGAAACGCTGCTTATATTATTGGAGGAGGAGGTACCATGGCTGGAGCCATGTGCTATACACTGTTCAGCGACGTCACCCCCGCTGCTGAGCGTACCATGGTATTTTATCAGCTTAACGCCGCACTTCGTATCGTCAACGTCGTTGCGACTCCTCTGGCGGCATTCCTCCTCGGTGTAGACCCGTGGTTGGCCCTGTGGATAGGCATTGGCTTGCTGGGCCTCGGGACCGGGTGCACGCTTTTACTGCCGGAAACTCTTGATCTGAGAAGGGCCGCCGATCAAAGGAGGTCTGCTCGTGATGTTCAGCCCGACTCTACGCCGCAGGCAGTAACCAAAGTTTCTGCCAAATCGGCAATCCAGCGTGCTCTAGCCTCGGCACGCAGCGACTTTGCCCACATTTGGCGCTACCTCTTGACCTCGAAATTCATCATGCTGCTCATGGCTTGCAATGCTTTGGTGTTCCCATTGAAGCTTGTATTCGAACGCGACCTGCTCCAATACATGGCCAAACGCTATCACTGGTCATGGTCGACGGTGCGCTTTAAACTGATCTGCTCTCGTTCAGAATCCCGGCTGACTTTTACGCACAGGCTACATACATTGTATCAATCGAAAACTTCTTCGCCCTAGGAGTGCTCATGGTTGTATTGCCTGCGACCGCTTGGGTACTCGATAGACGAGGTCGCTCCCCGCTGCAGCGCGACTTGTTCCTTGCACGAGTGTCATCCCTGTTCGCCTTTCTGGGCACAATCATGGTTGCATTTGCTCCGGTCGGCTGGTTTTGTGTATTGGCCCTTATCATTTACAGCTTCTCCAGTGGCTTCTCTCCGTTGTTCAGATCTATTTTGTCCATCATTGTCGAGCCGCATACCATGGGCGCTCTTAACACTGTCATCGCGACAGTTGAATCCAGCATGGGTCTCGTCTCGGCTCCAACCATGGCCTGGTTGCTAAATCGCGGCATGGATCTCGGCGGTGTGTGGATAGGGCTTCCATACATGTTTGCTGCTCTATTAACTGCGCTTTCGGCAATGGGAATATTCGCGTTTAGGCTACCCCGGACATTTGCCTGAAGTGGTCGTATAGAGGATCATTAGAATTTTCTTACATGTTTTATTAGCTAATTTTGAGTAATGTGAAGGAGTGTTGGCTCCCGTCTTGTGCATGAGCATTTGGGCGTTTTAATCTACGTATTTTGCTGTGGTGTTCATTTTGGAGATGAATGTATAGTACCACCTTTTGTACACAAGCCTTGCACAGTTAGAGGCATATGGATCGGTTTGCTGCTATTATAGGACTGAAGTTTCAGACTTGAAGTTATTTTGATTTTCGTTTTCATTCATTTGTCTATTTATTTAAATCTCAGCTCGGCTGTATCACGACGAAAGGTCACCATTTGTGTCAAGCGCGAGCTGTCTGCTATCGATAGTGGGGGTGGCACAGAAGGCTGACCCCGCTACTAGGCAGATGCCGCTCTGCAACAGCTCTCCCTCTTCACCATCACCATCCACCATCCTACATCGCGCGTCTTTTAGTTAGCGCAGCCTTTTCAGACCAGCATATTTTCGCAATTGATTTTGTTTATATAGAGCACTTCTCCCAATATGTCGGACGACGAGGATTTCATGCAAGAGTCGGATGAGGAGCAGTGAGCCTTGGCAAACGTCACGCTCCGCGATGCAGTGCTAACTGAGGCGACACAGGTATGATTTCGAGTACGAAGAAGACGAGGATGAGGACTCGGGCGATGTCGATATCGAGAACAAATACTATAATGCGAAGCAACTGAAGCTCAGCAGTCCTGAAGAGGCTGTGGACGAGTTTGTGGCGATTCCCCAGCTCGAGCCTGAGAAAGGCGAATGGGGGTTCAAGGGCTTGAAGCAGGCAATTAAGCTAGAATTCAAGCTCGGTAGATATGCAGAAGTTTGTTCGCCGCCGCTCGATCAGTGAATCGAATGACTAACCGAGGTTCCTGCAGGCGGCCAACCATTTCGAAGAGCTCCTGACCTACGTCAAGTCCGCTGTCACACGAAACTACTCGGAAAAATCGATAAACAATATGCTAGACTACATTGAAAAGGGAGCGGACGGAAACGATGCAGTTCAGAGCATGGAGAAATTTTACTCGTTGACACTACAGAGCTTTCAGAGTACCAATAACGAACGTCTCTGGCTGAAGACAAACATCAAACTTGTCAAGCTTCTCTTGGATCGCAAAGAGTACGCTACCGTCTCAAAGAAGCTTAGAGATTTGCACAAGGCCTGCCAGAGAGAAGATGGGACAGATGATCCTAGCAAAGGAACATATTCACTCGAAATCTACGCCCTCGAGATTCAGATGCTTGCCGAGACGAAGAACAACAAACAGCTCAAGGCTTTGTACCAGCGCGCTTTGAGAGTTAAATCAGCAGTGCCCCACCCCAGGATCATGGGTATTATCCGAGAATGCGGCGGGAAAATGCACATGAGCGAGGAAAACTGGAAAGAAGCACAAAGCGACTTTTTCGAATCATTCCGCAACTACGACGAGGCCGGTTCCCTTCAACGCATCCAAGTGCTCAAGTATCTTCTTCTTACGACTATGCTCATGAAGTCCGATATCAATCCGTTCGATTCGCAAGAGACTAAGCCATACAAGTCAGATCCTCGCATTTCCGCCATGACTGAACTCGTGGACTCCTATCAGCGAGACGATGTTCACGGCTATGAGAAGGTGTTGCAAAAGAATCAAGACATTCTAGCCGACCCCTTTATTGCCGAAAATATCGATGAGGTTACGCGCAACATGCGCACCAAGGGTGTCTTGAAGCTCATTGCTCCTTACACGAGGATGAAGCTGGAGTGGATCGCTAAGCAGCTAAAGATTTCAGAACCCGAGGTACAAGACATACTGGGCTTTCTCATTGTGGACGGCAAAATCAACGGCCACATTGACCAGCGCGATGGCATACTTGAGATCACGTCCGCCGCCGATGCGGAGCGGGTCAGGGCCATGGGCCAGCTGACCAAGTCGATATCAGAATTGTTTGGCGCGGTTTTCCAAGACGGTGACGGGTTCCGAAATATCGATCAGGGCTCCATTGCCGACGGACCTATGTATGACGGAGAGTCCATGGGCATGGGAAGACTGGGTCGAGGACAGGTTTACAACCGAAGAGGCAAGGCGGGCGCCTCGATGTGGACTTGAAAGCGGCCATGTAGCTTTCTTTTGGCGCATTCTTTAGTATTTGACTTTTCTCGTTGATGGCGAGAGAAGACGGAGTTTGGGTGCATTCATTACTATGTAGATTGGCAGCTCGTTCGCGACGAACTGCCAGCCCTGGCATTACTTGCAGGTGGCTTGCATATGGAGATGCACAATCTAGGTTCTACCACTCGGTGTATGACGAACAGCCGTTGTACAGAGTCCAGACTAGAAACAGTGACACTCATCTTGACTCTACCTTTGAAGGAATAGCTTATGGCATATCATTGTGTATATTACAGTGCATATTGTCGTGGAATTGTCAAGGACCACATCATCCAACGAGCGACACGGTCGCCGACAGTGGAAGGATAAGTCTAGATGCCTGCGACGGAATGAAGCGGAGCTTGGCATATTGGCGAGTGACCTCCTGGTAAAAGTAGTTTCGCGAGTCATATCTTGACCGCGGAGATTTTAGTTTTCATCTTCTCTTCTAATAAAATTTCGAAATGTGCGATCAGACACTCGGTGATGAAGAACAGCACAAACTAGACCATGATGCCTCAAAATAAGGTCCCACTGCCTGACGGCCGGTTATCAATTTTGAATCACGGTAAGCTGCCTCGTTTCAACCCTTTCTTTTCTCTTTTCCGTCATTTTTTTTTTCTTTTTTTCTTCTTTTTTTTTTCTTTTGTTGGTGATTATCTGCAGGTTAGCTGCCGGCACATGTGAGGTGCAGCTGTCCATGACGTGACTCAAAGCAACCGGCTCTCTGCAAATCCGACTTCGCAAGCCCAGCTTCTACGAAAACTACTAATTTCCGTTGGCCGTCCCGCAGTCGATGCAAAGACTGCAAGGCAAGCCTGCCTTGCAGAGGAGTGATTTGTCAATAATCGGAAATTGGCCGCACGCCAGCAAACGTTTGGTTGGCACAACACGGTCACCGTCATTGGAGTGGGAGCCAAGGTAGTCAGCCTTGTTTCTTGATAGCAGGCGGCTGGCGGCCGCCTCATCCTTGTCGGGTCACATTTTGTTCCTATTTTAGCGTCCCCCCTGTTTGCTGGTGCCGGGTGATGGCGGTATGCAGGCACAGGGAGGAGGGGGGGCTTCTTCGAATGCAAACGCTCGATAGACGTGTGGCAAAAAAAGAAAGAAAAAAGAAAAGAAAGCAGAAGAAGAAAGGCTGCCGTTGGCTTCGTCAGGTTATGTGCCTGTCGTATACATCGGGGCGACACCCAGCACCTCGGTGTGATGGAATCTGCTTTGTCAGGCCGAGGTGAAGAGCGACACACTGCCTCGGAATCGTCGTCACTGGGCTCTCCAAGGTCGCCAGCTCAATATACGCAAAACTTTCCCTCTTTTTCTTCTGCCTCAACTCAAGGCCGCGGGTGTCTGCGCCATGTTTGCTCTGTCGTATGGTTGGCGTTGGCCCCAGCTTAGCGGGTAGGGTGACGATGATGGCGGGCGGCGCAGCTGGGTTGCATGCACGGGAGGAGAGAGATGAAAATGCTGAGCGCCAAATGAGAGAGAAGAGACGGCATGGTGCGACCCAAGCTTGGTTTGTCCTTGCAGCTGTGGATACGAGCCAGTTCCTACAAAATTACGGTTGGGGGCGGGTGGTGATGCCAACTCTGGCGTTATCACCAGTGACAATGAAGTAGCTAACTAACGCCTATGGGAATGCGACGCAGGACAGGAAGCGTTCGCTGTTGCTATAACATCGCCTTCGTGATGCAGCGCTCTTTATAGATCCCGCTGTGCTTCTCCTTCTCGCCGTGACTCTCTGCGCCGTGATATTGTCAATTTGATGCCGTTACCCGCCAACCAGGTCGAGGCCGTCATTCGTGGCGTTTGCCTTGTCTTGGATGCAGACTCCCGATTGTTCGATCGAGTCGTACAGGGGCGGCGGAGCAAGAAAAGTCGTCACTAATTAGAGGCGTTCGTTGGGCCGTGGTGCAACGAGCGTGTGATGACTGGCATCATAAGGCTGCACGTACGCGGCCAGGTGACGAATGTCGATGCTTGCTTGACCTCCCGTCGGGCAACCAACCTAAAAAACCACGCTGCCAAAATAAGTTTAGGGCAGAATAAAGTGAACCAGTCAGGGCAAACGATGGCGCGAAGGATTGCGTCTCGAGGGGGAGCTCCAGAAGATTTGGGGGCGCTAACTAGTTAATAACTTGCCTTTGTCCCAGGTAACTACAGCGTGGTGGCGTGGCGCGGTTGGCCCGGTCCCGCACCAGCGAGGCTCTGGTTAGCTGTGGCCAGGCTGGCAATGGCAAGTTCACCTCGCCCATGGCCAAAAAAAAGCCCAGCGACACGGAGTCTACGGGGATAGGCGGGTCTGAATCCCATTCTTGCGCCCCGCGAGACGCAGGTTGAAAAGATGATTGATGGCCTGACACATACCCAACGCAACCTGGAGTAGCAGAGCCACGACTGTCACGACGGTCGGAGGCTGCCAGGGCCAGCGGAAGGCGCAGTGTTGGAACTTTTTTTGCTTCTACGCGCTTGTTGGTAGCAGCGAGATCTAGGGGCAAACCAGGACCTTGGTTCACCATATCATGCATGGGTCACGAGCCGTGGCCTGGTGAGCGGGCAGGCGTCGGCCAACTTGAGCAAAGCATAGCGAGGGCCGGGACGAAAAGCGAGCGGAGCGACAATAAGGCTGAATAGGAGGAGCAGCCAAAATCGCAGCAGTAGTCAAGGCGCGCCAGCCAACGACAAGCAGCAGATCAATGATCAATACGCCTGGCCGCACTGGCAGCCCTGTGGCAGGGCAGAAGTGTGGGTGTGGTGGTGTGTAAGTGATCAACATTTTGGCCCCCAGGCCGCAGTGGTGCGCGCCAATTGGCTGCACCGTCCGAGTTGGCCTTGGATTTCTGGTTCTTCCCTCACAATGGATGGGCTAATGACGGCTGGACAAGGGCGAATACCGCGTCGCAAGCACGTCCTGATTGATCATCCTCGGGCTTGGCATGGCACACACGGGTTGCCGGATGGGTCGCTCCAGGCTCGAGAGACGCAGGCCTTGTGAGATTGGTTATGTGACTGCGGTACGCCGTCCGAGTCCAGCCCGTAAACTGCACACTTCCCGTCTCCTCACTAACTAGTTACGTTTATTAGTTAGACGGTCTTGTCATTGGTAGCTAGACCACATACGGCTGGCCGCGTTGTCGCACAGCGCCGCAACAGACTGTGCCGCGGCATCTGTTCTGGATGTTGTGCTTTGTGAAGGCCGTTTTCCTTTTTGCATTTTCTTTTTTTTTATTACGAACCAGAATGCAAGATTGTCTACTCCGGTGCGGCGACAAAAAAAAATAAAGCAATCTGCAGAAGGAAGCAGGGCGTAAAGGCGCAACGCCTACTAGATCGAGCAAGATTTGCCGAGAGCCCTGGGGAGGTGTGGCCTGGGGTGGGCAGTGCAAGGCCGCGCCGCCGCTGATTGCTCACCTTGGTGCCAACCAAACCACGTACGTTCTGGTCGCGGGATTAGGGGTTGGACCCCGCTAGACGAGGCTGTCTTGGCTACCTGTATCGCAAAGCTTGTTGGAAGTTGCCGTGCTGTGTATGTGTGTGTGTGTGTGTGTGTGGTTTGTGGCCTGGCAGGCGTGTGTTAGGGCGCTGGTGTCTCTTTGCAAGAGGTGGCGCTGGTATATATTGTATGGACGTCTTTGCATCACGTTGTCATTCGGCGTTTCATTTATTTGTACAAGACTATATCTTTGCGCTTGAGGTCTTATGCACCATCAGCTGCCATTTACAGCTTTTTCTTCTCGTCTTGAATCTTTGACTTATCTCTGCTCTTACGGCTGCAGTTGATCTGCGGCGAGAGCCATCATTCATATTGACTAGTTGAGTATTTACCTTTGTTTTTTCTTATGAAGAAGACGCGTTTGTTGCAGTTGGTGTTCTTTTCCATTCTATGGGAATGGTCTGAATTAATCCTTGAATATACAGACTCGTTTTCCACACTGTGAGCCGCACCGAACCATCCATTAACACATCCGGCTCTGGCAACTTCACCTTGGCGACAATACGAAGCATACCACGATTGACGGACAGAAGGACAGCACCCGCTGATTGCGCTGGAAACGGACAATTCCAGGCAGATACGCCAGCGAAACTCGTGGCAACCGGGATCCAACGCCATCAGCACAAGGCAAACCCAGCGTCCATTCGCCTTGGCAAGCAATCATTGCCCAGCCGCAGCCTTACCAACGGTGCTAGCTCAGAATCCCACAGCGACGCCAGATTCGCCAGGGATCGTCCACTAAGACGTGGTCGCCTGGCCCGGCCCGCTCGCCTGACGACAGCATCTGGGTAGTTTGGGTGGTGCGCCATCCGCGACGAAGAAAGCCGAGCGTTGGCAGAAGACAACTTGCGCGCGACCGGGGATTAGAGCCGAGTTCACGCTACGATCCACGGTAAGTGGTCTCTGAATGGGTCCTTGTTAGTTTGGAGCGCATCATTTCCTTATGTGATGTTTTGCTTGTCATGAGCAATCATTTTGAGACACGCAGAAGCCAGCTGCTGCAGCGTCATCACAGCCAGCAAGCGTCCCCTGCAGAAAGCCGCCAAAGGTCACGGCACTAACACGGTCGGCAGGCTAATAAGGTAGTCAACTAGTTAGGTACAGCACATCACTCAACGCCCGCTAGAAGTAAGCCTTGTCTCAGGCAGCCTTCCGTGGGCACAGAAAGCTCGGACGACGATGCGATATCAGCCACAGCAGGATCCGTTTGGCGATGCCGCCTCGGAGCCGCTCCCCAACCAGTTTTACCTTGTCGACACCACGACGGGCGAATACAGACAATACTCGGCCGTGTCGCCATACACCACCACCACACCCAACCAGGGCGGCGCTGCTGCCCCAGGCCCTGCGGGTCGGCCTCGTATGCACGCGCCGCCCCAGGGGGCCGCCTCCCGCACAGCGCCCGCTCCAGCGCCTTTCACAGCGCCGATAGCGGTTGGCAGCCCAGCTTCCGCCGTCGTGGCTGCTGCTGCAGGCAGCCCTGCAGCTTCTGGCGGGGCTGTTGCTGCTGGTGCTGGTGCTGCTGCTACCCACCCCCACAGGGGCTTCCTCGACCATCTGCTGCCCGCTGGGGCTGCTGGAGCTGCTGGGGCTAGCCCAGCGTTATTAGCTGGGGGCCACCCACAGCTCGAGCAACACCACAACCACAACCACAACCACAGCCATCATCTCGAGCTTCGCCATCTTCAAGGCCAGCCGCTGCCGCAGCTTCACCAGCGGCAGATTCATCCTTTCCATCTTCAAGGCCACGCCCTCCATCCGTTTCCCGACCGCGCAGTCATCATGGCCAGCCCTGACGAGCACGGCATGGCGGCCCAGCAAGAGGCGGCCAAGGGCTATCTGCCAACGCTCGATGTAAGCCTGCAAACGAAGCACGCATCGTCCCCAAACCCGCCACCAGACATGCTAACCACAACACGCACCGTCGTTAGGGTCCCATGATTGGCGAAAAGACTCCGATAGCCTCCATCGTCGACGAGTATGCCAAAGCAGACCCAATATATGTCGACAAGACCATGGTATGTCCCTTGTGCTGGCTTGCTGGATTGACCCTTCTTCCCCGCCGGATGCCCCGCGATGTCTGGCTCGCTAACGCTCAGCTCACAGGCGCTCCCACAGACATATGGCGAGTACCGCCCCGTCAAGGGTGACGGGAATTGCGGATGGCGAGGTACGATCCTGTTGCTGCGGGCGCATTTTGTCTCTGTGCTCGCCTCGCTAACACGCTGGAACAGCAATCGGCTTCTCATACTTTGAGAAGCTCGCCGAGGGCGGCGACGCGGACCAGATTGAGGGTGAGGTGGCTCGTTTGATGAGCATGACTCCCTTTCTGGGCAGCGTCGGAGGCTACGACTACTACGAAGACTGGGCTGACGAGGCCATCGGTCTCCTGCGCGAGCTGGCGGGCTGCGTCACCGACAAGGCCGCAGCCCAGGCGCTCATCCACCAGAGGTGGACAGACATCGGCACGGGCAGCTCCCTCATATACTACCTCCGCCTGCTGGCCGCGACGCATCTCAAAAGCAGCCCCGAGCAGTACGACCCGTTTGTGCCCGACGGTCAGGGCATCCAGTCCTACTGCGCTCAGTCCGTTGAGCTTCCCGACAGGGAGATTGAGCAGCTAGGCATCATTGCCCTCTACAACTGCCTGCTCAAGCCTCTCGATTTTGTCCTGGAGATTGCCTACCTCGATCGCAGCCCTGGCGCCGAGGTCAACACATATCGCTTCCCGGAGGGGGCCAACGGCAAGGACCTCTCCGCGCTCGGCCCTGTGATTTATCTGCTATACCGCCCCGATCATTACGATATCCTCTATCGCCGGCAGTTGACTCTGCCTGCCGGCTTTGATCCCGCACCTGTCTCGATGCAGGTAAATCGTGCCACGGAACTCTACTCCCACACACCCATCACCAGCACGCACAGCAGTCTTGGTGCCTATTCAACGGCCGATTTCAGCATCCTGGCCTCTCTGCCGTCCGCCTCCACGTCGAGCATGCCCTCGCTCTCTTCCTATAGCGGCCTTGAAGCCTCGTCGTGTGGCTCGTTTGCCGCAACCGATAGCCAGTGGATGCCGTCGCTTCTCCCGGAGCCATCAGAGGTTGCCCCCGCGCAGCATGTCTCGGGTGAAGTCGTCGCGTCCCCCGCGGGCCCCAAGCCACGCCCGTCGTCTGTGTCGACGTCGTCCCCCGACGGTGCCGACTGCAACATTCGCTTCACCAAGATGCAGTACAACTACGAAGAGGACAGCGTCAACGCACGTCAGGGCCTCATCCCCTTCTACATGACAAGCGACACGTTCAAGAACAGCGTGTGGAACCGGGCCCATTTTGGCAACCCCGACTTCCGGCCGGAGCAGTGGCATCCAGGCGACGAGAGTCTCGATGAGCGTACAGCGGGGGCACGCAAGAAGAAGGCGGCCAGGAATCCCTGATGTTTTTTTTTTGTTTTATTCTTTCACCAAGGAGGTTGCGCGGAAGGATATTCTAGCATAGTTTGGCACAGCGGGTCTGGGCATGTGGTGGTGAGTGTGGCCGTATCGACACGGCGGTGAGACGCGGACAGTTGGTTGCGTCTGGGTGCAAGATTCTTTTTTTTTTAGCATGATGAAGAAACTTTTTTTAATACACATGAGCAAGCTTGAATTTGAACAACATCGATAGGCTGTGATTTGTTTTTTTCTTCTTTTTTCTCTGTGTCACTCTCTGGCGCGCTCACCAAAGCGTCACAAGCTTACCGGGTTTGCAAAGCAATTGCACCAACTTGGCATTCATGCATATGTTGTAGCGACAGCGAGACAAGACATGCAGGAGGGAGGCTCCAAATGAACAAAGTGTTGTTTTAATCAACGTCTACTTAAACTTGGCTTTGCTATACGGAAATTGCATAAATATGGACAGGAGAATATTTAGAATCAAGAGGAGTGAATATACAGCTGAGAAACAAAGTATGCCGGTTCCCCTGTCGCAAGATTCGGCCTAGACAGTTTCGATATAACGCTTCATTTCCCTGTTTTCAATTAGTAAACAATGTCAGTGAATAGCGTCAGGCTTGACCGTGAGAGGATACATACCAGTCTGTTACGGCCTCGTCGAACAGGCGAATCTCATTCTCACGAGTGCCGCCAAAGTGCTCTACAAAGTCGTCGCCAAAGACTTCGCGTGCGATGCTGTCCTTGGCCATGAAGCGTTCCGTGGCCTCCTTGAGGCTCTTGGCCAAGCGCTCGCCCATGTCGGCGTCACCACCAACGTCCTGGCCCATGGCAAGCGGTGGGCAGGGAATCTCGAGCTTCTTCTCTACGCCGCGCCAGCCGCAGCCGAGAATCGCCGCCATGACATAGTGTGGGTTCGTGTCGGCACCGGGGACGCGAACCTCGAAGCGCGTGGCCGAGGGTTTGGAAGTAGGAGGCGACAGGAGACGAATAGAGGCGGCGCGGTGCTCGAGGCCCCAGGAAACGGTGACGGGGGCCCAGAAGTTCTCCACAAGACGCTTGTACGAGTTGATCGTGGGCGCGAACAATGGCATAATGTCGGGTAACCCGGTGAGGATGCCGGCGAGGAAGTGTCGGCCGAGGTCGGAGAGGTGCGCAATGTCTTTCCACTGGGCATTCTCGTCGGGTGCGTCGCGAGCAAGCAAGTTTTTACCGTCCTTGTCGACAACGGAGATGTGAACGTGACCGCTGTTTCCGGGCAAGCCTTGCCTGGGCTTGGCCATGAAGCAAGGGATGATGCCATGTTGTGTGCCTACGCTTTTTACAACGTACTTGAAGAGACTGGCACGGTCGGCCATCTCAGCAACCTCGTCAAACTCGAGGGCAGCTTCAAAGACGCCGGGGCCGGACTCGGTGTGCCAGCCCTCAATGTTGCAGGAAAAGGCGGCGCAGCTGTCAAAGACCTCGTAGTAGTAGTCCTTGTTGTGAACGGGTCGGTTCAGCGAGTAGCCAAACATGCCCTCGGTGAGAGAGGGCAGCTGGTCGTGGGGGTTTTGTTGCAAGAAGGGCGCGGGAGATTTGGAGTCGTCGGGTGTCTTAAAGGTGTAAAACTCATACTCGGCTGCGGTAGAGGGTTAGCATGCGAACTGGCGGGAATATGTAATGCTCCGGGGCACCAGAGAGCGGGCAAAAACATACCACCGGCCATTGCGCCATAGCCTTTCTTGTGTAGACGATCGAGCTGAGACTGAAGCAGGCCACGTGGGCAGGCGCAGATGGGCTCTTTTGTTTCCGGGTCGCAGAAGCTGATGAGGAAAAAGGGAATGTTGTTCTCCCAGGGAATTCTGCGAAAGGTTTTGAGGTCAGGAATGGCCAGGATGTCGCGGTAGCCGTTTTCTGCGTTTGAAATCTTGAGCTCGCGCATGTAGGTCTTGTCGTGCATGTCCCAGCCAAAGATGACGGAGCAGAAGCCGAAGCCGGCCTCTGCGACGGAGAGGAACTTTTTCTTGGAAATGACCTTGCCGCGAAGGATGCCATCGACGTCGAGACCGGCAACCTTGACGCGATTGTCGTCTTGAAGCAGCTTGGGCAGGTCCTGCGCCGTGAGCGCTTCGGGATTCGGTGTCGTCATAGCTGCTGGGAAGCCTGGTGGCGCACAGCTGTCGCAGGAAGGAGGGGCAGCGAAGAGAAGAAGAAGAGCGAAGCACGCAAAGGTAGTTGGAGAAGACGGAGCAGAAAGTTGAAGATGCAGGTCTTTTGAAGTCGGAAATGCAGGGACAGGAAGAGAGAAAAGGCAGGGGAGAAGAGAGAAGACGGTCGAGAAATGAGCGATCTGGCGACGGTTGGCCGAGTAAGCTGAGCTTTTTGGAGAAGGCGGGGAGGCCGCGGGCAGATTCAAGGTTTGGGTTTGGCAGGAGCGCGAGCGCCTAGCGCCATGCACCAGCTGGCAGGTACCTACAGGGGAGGCACAGGCCAGCAGACTACCTATAAGGTACCTAGGTAGGTAGCAGAGGTTATCTGGGGTGCGGCAACGGGCGCGACGCGCGGTGGGAGGCAGAGATGGTGTGTGTGGCGCAGCGCTGTCTGAGGGGACGTTGTGTTGATGTTGGATTGAGGTTTTATCCAATCTATTTGGTAAGAATATGGGATCTAGTATTGAAGATGGAACTATGGTTGGCGCAGATCATGGACTTTGAAGGCGGCAAGAATGAAGAGGTGCGTCATGGCAGCAGCCAGTGTAGTTAGCTTGGGCGATGCAGCGCCGTTACTGGGTGTGCTTGAGCGTTGCAGGTACCTGTCGGCAGACTTTACAGAGGCGAGATGCGCTGTGCCAGCCAACCAGCCCAAACGAATAACGCTACCTAGGTACCTACCTAAGTAGGGAGAGGTACGTACCAGTGCCGACTTGCAGCGGGCGGTCCGCCAGGTGGGACCCAGTTGGGGAAGCAAAGTTCCGCTTTTCCCCAACCACAGCTTCCTTGACACTCGTCTTTCAACAGGGCCAGAGGCAGGTTGACGCACTAGGACGGTACCAGTAGGCCAGCCGGACGCCAGCCGCACAACGGTATTCAGATGCGGTAATGGCAAAGTAATAGATAATTGCCTTTTCAGACTTGACTGTTGGCGAATTGTACTCGCAAGGATATCGTGGAGGTCATCTCTGCCAGTTAGCGGCGATGCGATTGCGTGACGCCATGTCGTCGCTGTCCCACTGGAGACCGCGCTGTTGTCCCCGCCTCTTATTTAGGTACCTAGGGCCCGCGGGCCTGCGGCAGCCATCAACACACCGCGCTCCCACCAAGTCCACGCCATGTCCTGCAGTTTAGACAGCACTGCAAGCGTATCAATTGGCTTCTGAAATATTCATGGTTTCTCATCCATCTCTGAGCCATGGTGGCCATTTTGAGAGCAAGGCGCCGAATATCCAGCATTGCCGCGCTGCGTTGTTGGGTTTGCACAGGCTACGTGTAAGTTGGGGGGTGAAGCACAAGGTATACGTGAGCATACTGTTATTTGGACTCATTCAAGGCCTTTATTCATTCCATTGCTGTTATTACTTTATTATCATTCTCTATCATATCGCCATTATTTATTTCATTTTGCTATTCAATTTCGACACCTCCATGGGGCGTACAGCTGCTTCAGTGCCTACCTAGGTACCTAATTTACTGCACCTTACAGTTGGCTAGAGACCCGCCATCCTGCCCTGGACCGCCTGCGACGGAGCCGCGCTCTCCTCCAGCGGAGCCGCGCACCGCTGAGCCTCTTTTCAGTCAGGCCGCTTTCGGCGCTGTCTCGGTTCAAACTCGATATGCATTGCCCCATTTTGCAGATGCTCTAATAAAGTCATCACAGGAGTATCATGTGTCCAAATGTGATATCTTACTTCAATCCAAGTTTTGCTTAGGGAATTTATCAGCAAGGGGCGACAACGCAGCCTGACCAATCATCACCACCAGACAGGATGCGAGCCTGTGTTAAGCATCGCCCTCATTGGGCCCTACATCGCCACCAATCACGCATTTCTGCGATGAGCAATTCGCATAATGCTTCAACTTGCCCCATCCCCGCGTTTTCTTTAGATCCGAATCATTACCGCCACGATGACCCCGCGTGTTCCATCACCACCCCTGCTACAGGGTAGGGCTATAGATGGGCATCAGCCAAGATCAGATAACCGTATCGTCGCCGACGGCAAGGCAGTGACGGGTGGAGGGGGGATGAGAGAAAAGAATGAGAGAAAACTCCCGTATGAGAAAGAGGCATGATTTAAAGTCACCTTCGATTTACACCGCCATTCTTCATCGAAACCAACTGCACAAGTTATGCAGAAGCCACTCCATCGCCTACTATCTGCCAGCCACGACGCTGCTCTGCATTCACGACTGGGCATTTGGTATGGAACCAACTACATGCGAGTTTATCCGAGGCCGCACAAGGCATGAACCGTTATACGCTCTGCTGCTATAGCTGGGTTGCGGGAGCTCCTCGCAGCGATGGACTCGGCAAGGATCGGAGCAGGGCTAGACAGGTGGACAGTTTCGACTCGGCTATAACCAAGCGGCAGTCGGTAGCAATCGTGAGGCACTCTGCTCCGTAGTTACAGTGCACATGCCAAAGGTCCGCCTCTCCAGGTGGGCTTGTCTTGACCACACCCAGAGCCACCTACGTAGACGTGTCTGGCCCAGCTGACCCCCAACAGTCCCTCTGGTTCCTGGGAGAATTGACGAGTAAGAAAGCAGCTCAGCCTACAAGCAGTCTCAGCAAGGTTACAATGAAAAGAATAAAAAAAAAGATAATGCCGGCCCAGGAAATCCGACGCTAAGACAAGCCAGCTGCAACGGCTCAGCGCCATTGGCCAATTGCGGGCACTGGTCAACCGGCTTCCCTCGGCTGTTTCTGGCTAAAGCCTTTGCGGCCAAAAAAATTCCGTGTCGCCGAGCCGACCGCAGCCACGGCCGGGCCCAGCTTATGGCGGTCACTGGGTAATTCGCATGGCACAACGACGAGGGTGTGTTGAGAGCGAGAGAAAAAAAGTCTCGCATCGTGTGCCGAGCATAATCTTCATCTCTTTTTCTACCTTGCAAACCATCCGACCCAGAGTCGTCTTTGCCTGTCTCCTCTCCGTGCTTCCCCGCCATCATCTCTCTTGTGAGTTTTCCCCAGTCAATGCCAGTCAGCACCGGCACTTTTTGGCCCGCCGCTGTCTTGCTTCGCACCGACCACCGGCTAACCCCACGTTTCGTTTGTTTGATTCTCTCCAGAGATCGAGATAGATAGCTGCACCACAACCTCTCTCTCTCTCTCTCGTCCCTCCTCCAAGCCAATTCCCATCTCCTCGCCGACAGCACATCATGGCTATGAATCTGAGAACCTCTACCCGGGCCATTGGCTCCTTCAAGGTACGTGACGCTCTCTTCCCAACGAGCAAGGCAATCACACAATCACAAGTCACCACCTTGCCGCCGCCACCCCCGCGTGACACGCCGCAAATGCTGACGATGCCTTCACCCCTATCTAGCCCTTTGCCCGCGCCGCTCTCGGTGGCGCCCGCTCCTACGCTACCGCTGAGCCCGATCTCAAGGCCACCCTCAAGGAGGTCATCCCCGAGAAGCGGGAGCTCCTCAAAAAGGTCCGCGCCCACGGCGACAAGGTCATTGGCGAGGTCAAGGTCGAAAACACCCTCGGCGGCATGCGCGGCCTCAAGGCCATGGTCTGGGAAGGCTCCGTCCTCGACGCCAACGAGGGGATCCGCTTCCACGGACGCACCATCAAGGACTGCCAGAAGGAGCTCCCCAAGGGCAAGACGGGCACCGAGATGCTCCCCGAGGCCATGTTCTGGCTCCTCCTCACCGGCAAGGTCCCCTCCACCAACCAGATCCGCGCCTTTTCCCGCGAGCTCGCCGAAAAGGCCGCCATCCCCCAGTTTGTCTCCAAGATGCTCGACGACTTCCCCCGCGACCTGCACCCCATGACCCAGTTCGCCATGGCCGTCTCCGCCCTCAACTACGAGTCCAAGTTTGCCAAGGCCTACGAGAACGGCCTCAACAAGGCCGACTACTGGGAGCCCACCTTTGACGACAGCATCTCCCTGCTCGCCAAGCTGCCCACCATTGCCGCCAAAATCTACCAGAACGCCTACAAGGGCGGCGGTGCCCTCCCCGCCGAGGTCGACCTCGACCAGGACTGGTCCTACAACTACGCCGCGCTCCTCGGCAAGGGCGGCAAGGAGAACGAGAACTTCCAGGACCTCCTCCGTCTCTACCTCGCCCTCCACGGTGACCACGAGGGCGGCAACGTCTCTGCCCACGCCACCCACCTCGTCGGCAGCGCCCTCAGCGACCCCTTCCTCTCCTACAGCGCCGGTCTGCAGGGTCTGGCCGGTCCTCTTCACGGGTAAGTTTCTCTGCACCTCGAAAAGATTGCGACGCACACCAAAACCGTACTGACCATGCACGCAGTCTCGCTGCCCAGGAGGTCCTGCGATGGATCCTTCAGATGAAGGACAACATCCCCTCCACCTACACCGAAAAGGACGTCGAGGACTACCTCTGGTCCACGCTCAACTCCGGCCGCGTCGTCCCCGGCTACGGCCACGCCGTCCTCCGCAAGCCCGACCCCCGCTTCGAGGCTCTCATGGACTACGCCGCCGCCCGTCCTGAGATTGCCCAGGACCCCGTCTTCCAGCTCGTCCAGAAGAACAGCCGCATCGCCCCCGAGGTCCTCAAGAAGCACGGCAAGACCAAGAACCCCTACCCCAACGTCGACAGCAGCTCCGGCGTCCTCTTCCACCACTACGGCTTCCACGAGACCCTCTACTACACCGCCACCTTTGGTGTCTCGCGTGGTCTGGGTCCCCTCGCCCAGCTCATCTGGGACCGCGCCCTGGGTCTTCCCATCGAGCGCCCCAAGAGCATCAACCTGGCCGGTCTCCTCAAGCAGGTCGAGGGCAACTGAGCGTCGTCGTGATGGGCGATTGGCATGGTGCTGACGACCATTTTTGTAACGAATGCGTATGTAGCACTGCTTTTTGTTATTATATTCTGCGCAAGCACGGAAAAAAAGAAATAGAAATAAACAACCCCTTCTTTTGTAATCAAAATGATACCCACGTCTGAAGCGGGTGAATCACAAATTCGGTGTATCTTTGTGAGAAACGTGCCTCCGGCTCCTGAATGTTGTTGCTGCGACCTTGCGTGATTATATTAATGTCTTGTAGTTTTGATGGGCCACTCTGGTGGCCAGATCCGAGGCGGACCTGGCCGACACCACAGCCAAGCCTGGCTTGAGGAGGGGAGCACTATGCGTTGCGTGTAGACACATCATCGTTACTCATCGCAGCGCCGAAATTGGGAAGGCCTTGGATAGTATCGACGGAGGCAGTAGTCATCCTCCATCGGGCTCGTTCTGGCTCGGCTACTTTGCCTCTGCCACTGGCAATAATCGGTTGAAACGGCCTTTTCATTATCAAGTACTCCATCGCGCTACAAGGGCCCTTGCTCGCTGTCGAGCTCGCATCTATCCCGCCCAGCTTTTCATTTCGCCAGCAACCTTGCAAGCTCTCCCGGCCCGCAGCAGCAGCAGCCGTCGTCGCCTCCCACCCAGCCTTTTCTCCTACGTATATGGATCGTTTGGCTCTGCTCGTCGAAAGACTGATCCGCGTCCTTATTGTTTTCCCTTTTCATACTCAAATTTCATGACGCAGCCAAGCCTAATAAAGTGCTAGCGGGACGCCAATCACGCCCGCGACAGCCAGCCAACGGTGGAGCTCAACGCACGGCAGCGTTGCGCCCGGGGTTGCAGGCGGGCGAATCAGTTTCATTGCCTGCAGGAATTGCACCAAGAAAATGGGCTCGGCAAGGCATGGAGCTATTCTGGAAGAGCAGTGGAGTGACGCCAGCATCCAATGCGCCAGCTTTGTACGAGCATTTGAGTTTGAGCTTGTTTTTGGAAAGCTGCCACTTTGTGCTCATTCCAAGTAATTCACAGCCCCAGGCTGGATAACACAAGATCAATTGAATACAAAATAAATAAATAAATTGTTGGCTCAGCGCACTAACTAGGTGCAGCCCCCCGGCGGGCGGGCGCTGGCTCGTATCGCAATGTCCCGTCCGCGCCAGATGGTTGGTCCACCGGCCGGCCGGTGCGGTTTTCGGAACCACGGGATCGACGGCAAAGACAAGCACATCACCCAAAAGGTCTAATTTTTGGGCCCCTTGTTTGATTTTGTTCTTTTCTGCTGAGCCCACTCTTGGCGGTGCCAACGCGCGGGGGTATGACAGGAAAGCCCTTCTTTTCCAGTTTCGACAAGAAAGAAAGCAGCGGCGGGCGTAATCTTTTCCTTTTCCTTCCTTCTTCCTTGACAACCCAGCTTTGCGTCGCCAAAGCAGCCGTCTGCTGGTCTGACACTGCCAGCTGATTAGTCGAGCGCGCGCCGCCATGTCGTCCATCCCGTTGCTCAGCGTCGACGCCGCGGTGGCGTCCATCACGCCGCTCAAGTCAGAGTCCACGCTGCGCACCAACGACAAATACGTCATCGTCTACGATTTTTCAGATGTTGGTACGGAAGATATTCCCTTTACCGATCCAATTCCCCGCTGCGCGAACAAGCCCTTGTGCGACTGACAAAACCACTTCTGATCCAGACTATGATGAAGCCACCAACGAGTTCCGGGAGCTGCTGGTTGACCTCGAGGAGGCTGGCCTCCACACCGAAGTACGACCCGGATACGATCGATCGCTTTTGGTCTTTGTCAAGGCCCCGCGGCAGCTCTTGGGCAACCAGGTATATAAAGAGAGGTGAGGAAAAGCTCGTCCCCCCCTTGGGGAATCAAGAATCCCTTTCCTTCGGCAACAACGTAGCACGCCCGCTAACACCACACGGGGGCGGCGCAGAGTCAAAGATTGGCTCTACTCGGTCACGCAGGTTCACCCCGGCGGCGACAAGGATTCCGTCGTCGACGGCTGGTTCGAGGCCGAGGAGCTTCTCACCATGTACCACCTCGTGCAGTGGCCCAAGGCCAAAGGCGGCGCCGGCGTCAACCCGGGCCTGGGCAAGTGGAAGAATGTCCAGTCCACCTTTCCCATCCACAACGAGGCCGTCAACAAGGCCCTGCTCCGCCACATGAGCAGCCGGCTCTACCTCACCGCCGAAGACTTTGACAGCATCCGCGACCTCTTTGGCGCCAAGGTCGCCTTCTACTTTGCCTTTATCCAAAACTACCTGACCTTTCTCACCTTTCCCGCCGTCACCGGCGTCGTCGCCTGGATGTGGTTCCCAAAGTACTCCCTGGCCTACGCCGTCATGACGAGCGTCTGGTGCACCGTCTTCCTCGAGTACTGGAAGCTGCAAGAGGTGGACCTCAGCATCCGCTGGAACGTCCGCGGCATCCACAAGACAAAGGTCAACCGGCCCGAGTTCAAGTACGACAAGGTCATCATCGACGCCAACGGCCAGGAGATTCACTACTTTCCAAAGTGGAAGCAGCTTACGAGGCAGCTTTTGCAGGTTCCCTTCATCGCTGTCGCCACGGTTGCGCTCGGAGCCATCATCTGCGCCGTGTTCGGCGTCGAAATCCTCATCTCGGAGACGTACACTGGTCCTTATCAATTCTACTTGGTCAGAAACACCACAGCCGCCATGCTCTCATCAAGATGCTAACCTAGATGCAGGAATATCTTCCCACCATTATTCTCGCCGTCGCGATTCCATACATCAACTCCTCCCTCGAAGGCGTGGCCGAGTCGCTTACCGCCTTCGAGAATCACCGTACAGCCGACGCTCACGAAATTTCCTTAACCCAGAAAATATTTATCCTCAGCATCATCACCAACTATCTACCGATTCTTCTAGTCGCCTTTGTATATATTCCCTTTGGAGAGGAGGTTATCCCGTATCTCAAGAGCGCCGTATTGGCTGTCGTGCCCAGCCTTGAGCATACCTTTGCCACGCATTCCTTCGAGGCCGACGCCGACAAGCTCCGCAACGAGGTGATCGCGCTGACTTTGACCGGGCAGCTCTCAAGCTTCTTTGAAGAAAATGTCCTGCCGTACCTGAAGCACAAGGCCGCCGAATGGTATCGCATGTATAGGAGGGCGTACCCCACGCATGCCATGCTGCTGACCATCACCGAGGATGACAAGGACGAAGCCGACTTTCTCGCGCGATGCCGCAACCAGTCGTCTCTTGATAAATACAATGTGCAGGACGACATGGCGGAGCTTGTGCTCCAGTTTGGATATCTTGCCATGTTTTCGCCCGTGTGGCCCTTGATCCCGCTCGGCTTCCTCATCAACAACTGGATAGAGCTCCGATCAGACTTTGCCAAGATTTGCATCGAGCACCAACGCCCGAACCCCGTTCGCGCCGATGGCGTCGGTCCCTGGATTCTCTCGCTCGACATTCTTACGTGGATTGGCAGCATCTCGACTGGTGCCATTGTCCACATCTTTGGTGCCGACGGCATTAACAAGAACTGGGTCACCCTGCCGGTTACTATTTTCATCAGCGAGCACATTCTGCTGCTGCTGCGTGCCGTCACCCGCTGGGTGTTTGAAAGATACGGCTCGGAGCAGATCCGGAAAGAGCGCGCCGAGCGCTACGCTCGCCGTCTATCATATCTGGAGAAGATAGAGGCGAACAAGCGCGCGGGATTGAACCTCTCTGTCGCCGAGAGGGAGCGCCGCAAGTCTGTCCTTGTCACTGGCGACGAAAAGTTCTGGACCAAACAAGTCGAGGACGGCACGAGCGCAGAGATGGGCATCAAGCTTATGAGAATGGCCAGAGAGTGGGAACAGAGCCGCGGCATGAAGCCAAAGAGCAGCTAAACCAGCATCAGCGTCATAGACATACTTTTTCTTCTTCGCAGTATTATTTTATTTCACTCGCACAGATCATGCGCCCGTAGCTGAGAGAACTTTGGCAGCGTGACCTGAGCCCTATATGAACCGTGCTCCAGGTGAATCTTGGGAGATGAGGAGCACATCACGCAACTATATCGACATACCGGAATATTGAAAAATCGTGTGGTCCTAACCCTGCATTAACCAGCGCGGCAAAGAACAAATCGACCTCGAATTGGTGGGTTGCAACGCCCCTGCGTTCGAAAACGGGAGCTTTGACACGTTTGGGTTGGCAAGCAACAGAAGCAGCGAGACTACTGCCCGGCAACCTTCCCCCAACGGTCAATCACACTAGCGTGGCCCATGCTCAATCGTCAGATTGCCTAGTGGTCTTTGATACCTGTACATCCTGCCTGTCACTGTCATCATGGCAAGACCAACAAGCGAATAAGACGCCATACGCGATCCAGGAACCAGTACTCCAGCACTTTGGAGGTTTGTACATGCCCGATGATCCTTGTCCGCATAGCAGCATGAGAGCACACTGGCTAGCACTTTAAAAATTGAGCTAACGCAGATTAAGCTAATCCAACATGCTTACTAGGCAAAACTTTAGCCACCCGTTGAAGCGAGCTATCTCTACCAGAAGCATACTATTGAGCAGAGAGGAAATATCGCAGCCTCACCGGGCCCCACGAAGCCATCAACCGCCACGGAATAGTCAAGGGCCGAGGAGAGGTCATTGACCCTCTCAGACCAGATTAACTTCGCGTAGGTTCTGGTTACAGCGGCGAACATCACAGATTATGCGCGAGCTGGGACGAGGAGAGACCCAAATGCTCTTGGCCAGGAACCGGAACTTTTTTAAAATGAGGCTACGAGGCATCAGACGAGACCTTGCTTGCGCAGTGTCCGGCGAGTTGGCGAAAGCATGTTTCACAAATGCGCATCGTGCGCCAAGCCCACGCGTAAAAGTTAATGTCAGCAAGCGACCGCCAAGGGTTTGGCATTGAGCTGCCAGGCCACCGTACGATTTGAGCCGGAGTGCTACGGATATGGAGATCCGAGACAATGACGCCTGGCATTGTCCAAAATTGTCCGCAAAGTCTCGAATCCTAGGCATTCTACGCATTTGCCCGGCTGGCCTCATCGGGAAAGCTGATGCTGTTTGCCTGTCAACCGACGCAGATTTGTTCTACCGTCCCTTCCACTAGCTGATTCAAGCTACTAATTTATGAACAAAAGTAAATCAGCCCTGCTAACGCCGATAAAAAGAAAACGGCGCCTTGGATAGTGCCATGTTGCGCAGAAAAATTAAATGCTTAGGTCGTGCCAGTGCATCTAATTATGGATGGAACAAATGGCGGGCTTGGGAGAGGTGTGAGGAATAGCACGCAATGGCAGTGGCTTCGGCGTCTTCTTCATTTGCCTTCCAATTTTTTTTTCTTTTCTTCATTTATTTTTCTTTTGCGAGTAGGCTTGGTTGTTCATGCAGAAGCGCCACTTTCGTTAGTTTGCCCAGCCTTACTTTTTCTACTCGTGGCCACTCTTTTCGCCGCAAATTTTGTTTTTTTCTTCTGGACTTCAGCCTCTATCACATCCGACGCCTCCGCGCGGGCCTGGGAAATGATAAGTAACTGCGGGAGCATCTCAATTGAGGGGTAATGCGATACCATGAAACAGAGCAAAAATGGGAAACGAGAGAGAAGTAGCAACCTTCGGCACTTCTTGTTGCAACACGGACTGTTTCGCGTGGCCAAGCTAGGGAACCATGGCCATGGGTTAGCCGTCTGTGCGGTCATTTTTGTTTCTTCAGCAAGCTTCTGTCCGGCGGCGGCTAGGTGTGTCTCGGGGAAGGGTGTCTAGGAAGCAGCGCTCTGATTATTTTTTCTCGCAGCGGAACCTAGCTAATGCAAGGTCCGCCCGTCGTTTCCAACGGGCGTTGATCTTCTTGCGAGGGCTACATATATGGGCTGCAAGCGGGGCATCCAAGTGGCCGGGTCCGGTTGGCTCTGCATGCCTCGGGATCGCCCACACGTCTGCACATGATCCTTGCCTATATTGCGAAGCGAAGTGGATGAATATTCCTGTCACGCCCGATTTCGCTGATCTTTGTACGGTCGCTTATACAACGCGTCTGTAAACTGAGCAGGCTTCGATAGCTGTAAGCCCGCACGAAAAGCCTCGTGCATTACACTTGGCGGTTGGTTGCTCGCCACTTTGACAGCTTGGCTACGCGGTGGGACCGTCCAGTACAGTTCAACAGACGGTGGTATTTACAACTGCCACCGCTCAACTCTATCACCTGCAGGTGGCAGTTGTGGCGCTGCCACACAGCCAAAGAGACAGCATCCTGGCTGCTGTCAAAACTGGGGCAGAGGAGGCCGCGCCGCTCAGGCACTTTTCCCAGCTGGTGCGCCAGGGTCATGACTCTGTGGGCGCCGCCGAGCAAGCATTAATCAATTCCAGTCTGCTTTGCAGCCCGGGCATCTCTGCACGATAGATTCCCTAGCACGATGCCCTTGAATGCCACCTCGACTCGTGTCAGTCGATGTGGACCCTCACGTCCCATTCGATACCAGGCGAGGCGATTCCCCAGCCTGTGCGCAGTAACTATTGAGGAAGCTGGATGGAACGACGGGGTGCTTGGACATTCGTATGGCCAAGTTCGACTGCGTGGAAACAAGGGGGACGGGGCATTGTGCAGCCACGCGCGGACAGCTGTACCCACTTGCTGTCCATGGAGGCGGCCCGTATATACTCGCCATCGGCGCTCGTTGTAATTCTGTATTTCTGAGTTTCCATCCTGGCTCGAATTTCCCAGGCCAAAAGTCAACAGATCCAAGACTCCGAGTCGCATTCACCCCAAAATGTCTTCGGTGGATAAGTTGTTCGAGGAGTACTCGGGCAAGACTGTGCCCTACTCTTTCCATGCTGGCTTCGTCTGTCTTAGCTACGCCGTCAGTCTGGTCGGGGCTGGCTCAACACTCGAGCTGATGAGAAGGAGAACATCACACAAGGGCTACCACAACTTGTAAGGAGCCAAACAAACAGGGGTTGTTCATGTCGAGTAGTCGCAGCTCTAACGTACCTGCAGTTTTCTCTTGGCTGGCGCAGCCATGTGTATGGGTGGAATCGCAATTTGGTCAATGGTACGTACAGTAGCATGCAAACACAGTATGGCCAAGGTAAGAGTTATGTCTGACTGCTTTCTCTTTTAGCATTTCATCGGAAACCGCGCACTGTTCATTTTTGATGGCCAGTCGGACCTACAAGTCGCCTACTCGACCGGACTGACGGTAGCGTCCATGTTTGTGCCCATTTTGGTCCTCCTACTCGCATTTCTCGCCGTGACCAACAATGACCGTGTTCAATGGTGGAAAATCTCCCTAGCTGGAACCCTCTCCGGAGGAGCCATCTGCGGTATGCACTATCTGGGAAACGCATCCATTAGCAACTACCGATGCACCTACACAATTGCCTACGTTGTCGGCGCCGCAATTATCGCTGTCCGCGCCAGTACCACCGCGCTCGCTGTCTTTTTCGTTTTCGAGTCGAGTTGGAAGACGGCCTGGTGGAGGCGCGTTCTTTGTGCCGCTGTACTCGCAGGTGCTGTCTCGGGCATGCATTGGTGCGCTGCCGTAGGCACACAATACGTCATGGTTGGTCAGCGCACTCCTTCGGGCATGTCTCGAGACACAACCATCATTATTGTCATTTGCCTGGTATGTATAGTTGTATATTTGCATAATCGGCCAAGTCTAATTCATCACCCTAGGCTATTGCGGCGTTCGTGGTAACGGGTGCCTGCGCCATCTACTCCGTTATTGTCAAGAGAAGCTACGCAAACAGAGCCCAGCAAGTTGTTCTCGCTGCTGCAGTGTTTGATAAGCGTGGAAGAATTCTCGTCAACAAAGAAGGCCTGCTTCCTACAGAAGTTGTGACGGATTCCTTGCTACTCCAGGTAATTTCTGCACTCCACGAAAGCCGTCCTGCGCCGATGCTGACAGAAAACTAGTCAAACGAAGACATTTTTGACACAAATCATCCTCTTTTCCACTGGGCCTACCGAGCATCGAGAAACTGGGCCAGCGTCTCGAATCTCATTACCCGCATGGCATCCCATGTTAGCCAGTTGGCTCAGCAGCGGTACGGCAACAGCGTCAAACTCATGCAGGATGACGGCAGCCCTATCGCTCAGTACGAACTTGTCTGCTGTGAATTATTCAGTCTTGCGGCTGCTTCATTAGCAGGCAAGCTGAAAGTCAATCTAGCAGATGTTGGCGTATTATGGGATGAAATCTTCGCAACCGGCAGAACAAGCCAAGGACGCGAAACTTACCACGAAAAGTCGCTCACAGCATCTGCCAGGCAGGCCTTGAAGATGGCGGATTCCGACTCGCTGGCCGAGAAGGCTGAGATATCTCGCCTCGAGTATGGACGGGGTTCGCTGATGGTTCTTGTTCAACATGTCCGCACTCGCCACGTTGGAGAGCAGCTCGAATCCATTGGTTACCGATTCGCAGAGTTGGACCAAGTGGTTGGCATTATGCGAACAAGTATGCAAATCAAGACATCAGACCTCGGAATGCATTTGCGTCAAATGGCGGCTCTCTCCGACAGCGAAACTTCACTTTCTCCCGGTGTTCACGTGGGAGCTTTTGCAATCCGTGCTCGAGTAGACCACACCGGCTTTGATGTGCTGGTACGACAAAGCTCTCGAGATCTCCTACCAACTGTCCCGCTACCAATGGAACAGCTAGAGCAGCGTCATATTGGCTATCTCAACTATTTGCAGAATCAAACGATGACTGTGGTAGAAGACAGGTTGGCTTCTTCAGTTTCGCAATTCTCCGATCTCGGGAAATTTGCTTCCATCCTCCTGGAAGGAATCAAAGAACTTCGCACCACTTATGAAGACGATGGTACATTTGATAACGCTATCCTCATGCAGCAACCTATCAAAATTCCGTACCATGGTCGCGATAGCGAGTCAATCTCGCTCAATGCGACGGTCATCATGTTTCAGCTTGTTCTTCCCATCCACAACGTCATCAACATTCCCAAGTGCACCTTCATTCCCCTGCGCTTCTTCAAAATCAGGCAACTTTCACAGGAGAGCTCGCCCTATCATCTGGATTTCTCGCATGGTGTTCACCGCGACATGTCGTCGGTCTTGCAAAGCACCGCACATAATCCCATCAAGGACATCTTCCAGAAATTCAAGCAGAAGACGAAGGAAACTTTGCCATTGACCTCTTCAGCTAGCCCCCAGAGAGCCAGAGCTTTGAAACGAGGTCGACACGGCTCCCACGCGACATTGGAACGTTCGATGAGTCAAGCACGCTTATCTCCCGGCAAGCTTGAAGACACCACATCCATTCATGCAGTGAGCGACGGCTACAGCGAGTACGAGCCGAATGGGTCCTCAATCCACGATGCGACGCCCAGCAACTCGGATGTCGAAATGTCGTCGCTCGGTAACTCGGCTGCTGCATCAAACGCCAAACAAACATTTGGCGGCATCATGGTTTCGCAAGAGATCGTCGTCGAAACGGCAGAGCTTCCGGGTGATCTTCCTGCGTACGTCCATGGTCGACGTCAATCCGGGGTCGACGCGACTATGATGAAGCAGCAAGACACAATCGCCAGCAGCGATTCCCGAAGTGTCAAAGGCGGCACTGTCGACTTACAAGGCAATGATGGCCGTGGTGCTACGGGAGCGTCGCAGCAAGACGTCTTCTCGCAGTCGCGTCACGCGGCGGACGCCTTCCGGGCGGAACAGAACACAGAACGACAGGGTGCCATGTACGTAGACCAGCTGCTGTCTCTCTGCATGCGAAAGCAAGTGGTTATTTAAGAATATTACAAAGGCCTTGTACAGTTTTATTGGTAGTTTACGATATCCAGAGTATTTTAATTTTAATATTCTATGCACCCCAGAGATGAACTCCTCCAGGTAGGGTATGTGAATGCTCGTTTCACCATGTGAATTAACAATTGTTGCCGAATTGCGCCAGTGACGGGAGGCTTTTTTGTTGTTTGCGAAAAGGGCAGAACAGCCAGTTGAAAAGCAGATGTATATATAAATGTATAAATAATAACATAACTCAATAATAACATGAATCGTCTTCAACCAACAACTATGTTCCGATGCAGTGGTGCCAGGTGACGCTCAGCAGCGCATGAAATGATCACAACTTCGCCAAAGGGGCTGCCCTCGCGATCTCCTGGTACATTCTGGCAATGTCGGCTCGGTATGCCTTTGCCGCTTGTTGCCGCTTGAGTTTTAAGCTAGAGAATCCTTTTTTTAGTATTGAGTGTAAACCCCGAACTATGGTGAAGACTTACGTAGGTGTCAGCAGCTCATTCTCGACAGAAAAGGGATCCAGTGCAAGAGTGAGGTTTTTGATTCGTTCATATCCCGCCAGTTTCTTTTTCTTACCAATCTCCTCTAGAATTTGGAGAAATTTCTTCTTGACTGCTGGGTGCGCGGCAGCTTCCTTGACTTGCGTGAGATCGGCCGCCGAAATTTGGCGACCGATAATCTTGGACGCAAAAGCCGAGAAGGACTCGGGCTCGACCCCGAAGATTCCCACCAGGGTTGACTCATTACTGTCACCGTGCACAAGACCATTCGCAATCATACCACAGTTCGCCGCATAGATGTTTTCGATGCGCTCTGGAGCGACATACTCACCTTGCGACATCTTGAGAATATTCTTCTTGCGGTCAATGATCTTGATGCGGCCGAGGCTGTCGATCTCGGCAATGTCGCCGGTGTGGAACCAGCCATCTGGCTCCAAAACTTTGGCATTCTCTTCATCATTTTTAAAGTAGCCGACAAAGATGGAAGGACCACGCATGAGGATCTCACCGCGAGGGGCAGGCGTATCAGTGACCCGGTAATCGAGCTCGGGAACAGACTCCAGGCAGATTTCGACACATGGCATTGGTGGCCCGACATGGCCAGTATCGAAATCACCATGAATTTGGGCAGTGGCCACACCAGAAGATTCTGTCATTCCATAGGCCTGGCCAAAAGGCACAGCCAGCGCTGCGCCAAGGAACCTTTGGACTTGCGGGTCGATGGGGGCACTTCCGCCGCCCATGAGGCGGAGACGACCAAAGCCAATGGCGGACTTGACTTTTGAAGTCCAAATACGGTCATAAAACCATTGTGTGTTATAGGCCTGTCCCATCGGGAGGCTCATTGTGGCCAACTTGGAGTCAATGACGTGTCGCGACAGGGTTCCCTTGAATCCAGGCGCTTCAATGGTCGCAGCGCGAATCGCGCCGTTGAAGCGGTTAAATACCCGCGGAACGGAGACAAATGTGGTTGGCTGCAGGAGCTTGATATCGTCCGGTAGACCGGTAAGATCGCCGCGAAAGTACCCAACGCGTGAGCCCGAAGCAAAAGCCGCCTGTTCCACAAGGCGCTGCAGCAAATGCGCAAGGGGCAGGTAGGAAAGACTGACATCAGTACTGTACCCACCGCTCAAGATGCGACTGACGCAGTTGGATGAAAGGGCGGACTTGTGGGTAATGATGACGCCTTTGGGAACGCCAGTGGTACCAGAGGTGTAGTTGATTGTGTAGATATCATTGGCTGTGCTGGGACGCATGGGCCTCTTGGACTCGAGGCCCAACTTCTCGACATCATCGAGAGAATAAAGCTGCAGGCCGTGCTGTGTTGCTAGCTCCGTTAGCAGCGCGTGCTTTGTATAGCCCTCTTGCTCTCCGTTATCTAGAGGGTCGATTGAGATGATGATCTTCAGATGGGGCAGGCGCGGGCTCAATTTGAGCAGCTTAGGGATATGCGGCAGAGAAGCCACTATGCAAGAAGCCTCTGTGTGATTGAGGATGAATTCTGCTGTTTCGGGGCCGAGTGTTTCATACAGAGACACTGTATAAAGGCCTTGCGACATGCAACCAAGATCTGAAGGAATTGTGTCAGCAAGATGATTGCAAGCGCGGCCACGAGATGACGGGGGAGATATGCTGCCTTACCAACAACTTGCCAGTCGGGCTTGTTGGGTGCCCAGAGCGCAATGGGATACTGGGTTTGCTTGCTGTGGTTGATTCGATTATGGAGTTCCACGACACCGGCGCCGAAATTCTTGCGTCGCTCGGCGACTTCTTTATACGTCAACCAGGTAAACTTGTCATCCCAAGTTCTGGTGCTCGGCAGCCATTTTCGGGATCCCAAGCAAGCATTTTGGGGAAACTGCTGCAAAGAGGACTCGAAGAGGTCGTGCAGACTATTGACAGCTGGATCGAGAGTTTCTAGCAGCGGCTTGTCGACAAACTTCCAATGGCGATAGATGGGAGTGCGATTGGGCCTCTCGGTGCCAGCGAGAGGAATACCTTGAGGTTCGCCCGCCAGCGGAGGAGCACCCAGCTCAGTAACAGCAGCCGCAGCAGCAGCGTAGTTATACATGATACAGGCGTTGGGGACACTTAAACAATAAAGCAATAGCTGCAGTGAATCGGGTCAACTGTGGAGCAGTGATGTGTGAAGACGCTCGCCAGTGCAGAGCAGTCTCGCCAGTTGAACAAAAAACAATTGAGAAGCACAAAAGAAACGCTGTTTAACATGGCGACACCCCGGAAATATCCCCATACTCAGGAGGCTTTCTGTGTATCGGGTACGGCATAGCCGCGGGTCCGTTGAGTATTCCTGGGGTGAGTCGGCTATATACTTTGGGAGTCAGGGTGCAATGATTTACGCCTGGCTCGGCTGGTTCAGCAACTATGAACATCAGAAATGCGGGGTAAACATGGAGCTAGAATAACTAGTTAACTAGCTAGTTAATGTTAACTACCAGTGGAAAGTGGCTGTAGTTAGTCGCCCTGATAGCCGTTCTAGTGGATGTGGGGTTGGCAATTCCTGACAACGGTAGCGATCTTAGTCCCCAAGCAACAGATTGATGAAGAATGAGTTTTGAGTACGTGTTATTCTGTTTCATGGTCTCAATAGCAGTTATATATTATGCGCCAGCCGAGCTTTTACAGTGCGTATCCAATTCCTGCCTAAGACTCTGGGACAAGGATGGCTTGTGGTCGCAATACTCGAATCGGCTTTTCGGTGCATTGTATTCTAAAGTCGCTGGCTCACCAGCCGAGGTCACTGAGTGGTAGAGCTCTAATCATGCCGCCCGCACTTATTGTACTCGCGGGCACCGGCAGGGGGGGAAGGGGGGAGGACTGACTATCCAGCGCGTTAAAAGGGAGCGTCTATGGGCATAACTAGATCAATATGCGACCAATTTTGCAATCGTGAATTAGAAGCCTGGCTAGCCGCGTGTCTACTGGAGGGTCAACACATGAAGCCATTACAGAAGGATCCACTTGTGAGGTGCAGACGACTGCAAAGATATATGCTGCGTGGAAGAACCAGTAAGGATGTAAACCAAAATAGATCCCGAAATGCTGACATTCACTCGGTGAAGACGGTAGAGGCCAAGATGGAGGACAGGAGGAGTAGAGCCGCTTTCCTGCTGGCCGTTAAAAGACTTCATGTCACACGAATCGACACGCCGGGCTCTCCACAAGTCGCGGAGTATTATATAATTCTTATTTTACTTTCCAGTGTACTTCAACTCTACATACCGAAGCGGCGGAAAGGACAGCATGGTCATGCCGAAACCAACCCACATGCCTAGGTCGGCACCGGACGCCAGCTTCGACAATGGCCCAACGTACCAGGCCTGCGACATGCCGATTATAGCTCCTGCCCAGCCAATGAGAAAACTCACCAGCGCCGCACACCCATGAGGTAGGTATTCCTTATTCTCCCACTGAGACCAGTCCCAATCTTGACTGCGACGGAAGATGAACTGCTCCTCAAGACAGATGCAGACCATGAATTCGATCCAGTAGCCCATGAGAGCTAGAAAGTTGGAGTAGATGCCGAACAAATTCTGCCGTCCCGCTAGCCCCAAAACCAGTTGTATCAAAACCAAGACGGAGGACCAGGCCCATCTAGGCACAGCCTTTCCGTAGCGCCCAAGGGTCTGGCAGCCGAGACTGCCTGAATACGTGCCGGGGACGCTATTGGCAATCACACCTAGAGACACAACCACGGCGCAGAATTTTCCAAAGGTCGTCAGCGGCGCAAATGCTTCAACAATGAGAGCGCCTGTGCTGATTTCGTTGGCTGCCGCCCAAGTGGGCTGATGCGCCGCACCCGTCGCCAGGCCGATGGCAATGAGATAGACAAAACTGAAAGAACACCACAGCCCAGCCACGGTAAGACAGAAGATTCTGCGACGAGGTGTCTTTTCAGGGTAGTACACATAGAAATCCGCCGCCGCCGCAGCCCAAGAGTTTGGCACGTAAGAGCAGAGGCTAAAGTACGTCAGACGTGCTGCCGATAACTGGGTGCCCGAGACGGCGTTGGGCAGGGACGTGTCGAAACGAGGCGCTGCGCAACCGATGAGAATACAGAGGACGACGACCTGAGGCAGCCAAGCGAACCTGCGAAGAGAATGTTAGCGATGTGTTGTTCCTCGCCTTTGTGACGTATACAGAGCGGACCGTTCGTAAACCTGGAAAGGATACATTCCAAACGTGACTATAAGCCAGCAGATCAGACTGATCACCACGACCCCGACGGCTATGCTCATGCCGCCACCACTGACAGCGGAGAGCACCTGGCCTGCAATAATCGCGTCAATGGTGCTGTAACCAATCATGAGAACGACGTTGAGGAGGCAAGGTATTTTTGCCGGCCAGTACCCCATCAAAAACCGCAAAACAACCTGGAATGAGAGCTCAAGTCGTCAGCAATCACAAGCACAGGGGCACAACGGCTCACAATCCGTCGTCATGACGGGCCGCCGAGCGTTCTTGTGCCGAAAACGGCATTGGGGTCACCTACCATTGTGCGATTGCCACTTCGCGGTCCCCAGGTGCACATGTATGCCGTAGAGAGACTGCCGAAGAGTGCCCCCAGGACTGCGCAAACGGCTGCATCCCGAAAGCCCAGACCGAAGACCATGGGGCCCAGCAGGCCAGCTCCAAGGTTGTTCAGCGACAGATTGGCGCTGAGCCAGAGCAGAAATATTTGCATGTCGCTGGCGAAGGACGCTTTTTGGCGCTCTTCAGGGTCAACTCTCCGGATGCCACGAGCCTCGAATCCGGCCAGCCCTTCGACCCAAGCTGTCCATTGATGCAGCTGCGAAGCGAGTCTTGACCGGCCCTTCATCTGCGTAGCACGACCGACGGGTTCGGAAGTATCAAAACTTGCGTTCGAACGCTTATCCATTTCTCCGTTCTTTCACTCTTTGCTTGGCCGAGCTGCCACCTTGTTGAAATATCTTGGCACCACCATCGCAAGGTCGAGACAACGCGAGCCTTGGGGAGCCTGGCGAAGAAATACACCAGCTTTCGGCAGTTCTCCGCCCCATCAGCTATCGTGCCACTTTTCGGAGGGCCTTGAGTGGTGTCTCAATTAAACAATCGTCTGTCCATGCGTCGTTGTCGGAGACTTTTCATCTAGCAAACGTTGCTAGGCTAATTAGTGTAGCACGTACCCAGCGGATGACCTCTTGCGTTAATCACAAACTCTCCACCAAATAATTTTGTTCAATGCATCAGGTAGCCAGTAATAGTTGGCTTTTTGCCCTTTTCTGTCTTTGATGGTCTCTCGCTTTTTCTTTTCCCCTCAAGTCACAGTACCCTAGGATGAGCAGTTTTCGCAGATCGTATTACACCAAGCGCAGATGCCCGCCAGGAGCTCCCACTAGCGGGACAGAGGAGACCCACCCTAGAGCCTTGTTTGGTATCAAACGAGATGAAAATAGTGGTTGGATTTAGCATGACTGTTCGCGGTAATTTGCCATTGCGGGGGCCGCAGAGGAGAAGGAACAATTGCATTATTCTTGCATCTTTATAGCGAATCAATCTGCTATCACAACCTCGGTAACTTTTCTTGTCGCTTGTTACTAAGACGTGACACCTTGTGAGGCGGGCAGCTCTGCGCCCCGCTAACCACTGACATCCCCGCCAACCGCACCTCACTTCAACCTTCTACTGAGCGCCAAAACATCCATTTTTTCTTCGACCTTTTCCTTCTTCAACTTGTTTACAGTCTCGTACAGTCCATGTCATGCACCAAATTCACACGTCGGCGGACATATTCCTGAAGCAGCGCTTCGACTACATTGTGGTGGGAGGAGGCACCGCTGGGCTCGCCGTCGCCGCCCGCCTTGCTGAGCGCCAAGATCTGCAGATTGGGGTTCTCGAGGCCGGCAGGTCGACAGAGCAGGACGAAAATGTGACAGTACCTGCGTTCTACGGTCGTGCAATCTCCGGGGAGAATGACTGGTGCTTCCAGACTGCTCCCCAGGCTGGGCTTGCCGGTAGGAGGCTACCCTGGCCGCGAGGGAAAGCACTGGGAGGCACAAGCTCGCTGAATTTCATGACCTGGGTGAGAGCGAGTCGTGCAGACTACGACGCTTGGGAAGCTTTGGGTAATACTGGCTGGGGATGGGACAGCCTATTGTCAGTCTGTCGCTTTTGCTGGGTGGCCTGCTGTCTGGGCGTGCCATGGAAGCTATGCTAACGACATTCACATATTATTAGGCCATATTTCAAAAAGTCGGAAACCTTCCATCCCCCGAGTGAGAATCTAGCTGTCAAATTTGACGTTCGACACAACCCAGACTCTTTCGGAACAAGCGGTCCAATACAAATATCCTACAACGAAGAATATTCTGCCTCCCACTCGCTTTGGCATCGCACCTTGAATAATCTAGGCATCCAGACCAATGTTTCGCATACTTCAGGGTCTAACGTCGGCGTATGGACAAATATCAACAGCGTGGATCCAAGTACAGCTGCTAGGTCATATGCAACGAGCTACCTGTACTCGTCATGTCAAGCTTCCAACCTTCACATCCTCACCGACGCACAAGTCAAGCGTCTGACACTGCACAAACAAGATTCGCGATGCATCGCGCAGGGAGTCGTTTTTCGGCATGAAGGAAAGGAGTTTGAGGTGCCAGCCGCACGAGAGGTCATACTCTCCGCGGGCGCCGTCCAGTCTCCTCAGGTACTGGAACTGTCCGGAATAGGCAATCCAGATGTATTAGAACGCGCGGGGATACAAACTCTGGTAAACAGCCCGACAGTTGGAGAGAATTTGCAGGAACACATAAGTAAGTGTCTTCCATAAGCTTGATTATTCGTTTGGTCCAGACATGCTCATCGAGGCAGTGCTCGCGACAATCTTCGAGGTAGATCCAACGCTCCCTAATCCCGACGATCTTCTCGGCGATGATACGTATGCTGCTCAAGCGCGACGCGAATACGAAGCCACACGACGCGGGCCACTGACAATTCTCCCATGCTCCATCTGCTATGTCCCTCTAAAAAACATTATCGCTCCACCAGTGCTTGCGAAGTTGAGGGCTACTGCAGAGGCCCATTCCGCGTTTAACACGAGCAAAACTGCGATTGCGGCTGACCGATTCTCAAGCGACATAAACCTCGGTCATATTGAGTACATCTTCGACCTCGGAAATTGGAGCACCTCATTCAAAGGCGAAGACGGCAAGAAATATGGTACCATGCTCCAAATACTGCAATATCCCTTTTCCTTGGGATCAGTTCATATCCGACCAGCCGACCAAGGCGATCAAGATGCGAATGTTTCGGAAAGACTAGATATCGATCCCGGTTATTATCACGGAGAGCATGGAAACATTGATATCCAAGTCATGCGAGAAGCTACAAATTTTCTGCAAAAGCTTATCGCAACCGAGCCCTTGGCTGATATTATCCGGTGTCCTGCAGCCCCGTCGGCCGAGGAGTGGAAAGATGCCGAGAGCCTGCATAGCTGGATAGTGAACAACACAGTCACTGATTGGCATCCTGTCGGAACCTGCGCCATGGGGGGTCGTGCGGGCGTGGATGGCGGTGTCGTCAACGAGAGGCTGCAGGTGTACGGCGTGGAAAATCTTCGTGTTGTCGATGCCAGTATCATGCCATTGCAGATAAGCGCGCATCTACAAGCAACTGTTTACGCCATAGCAGAGAAAGCTGCCGACATGATACTAGACGATCTGGCTCGTGCCCAGTCAGTTGAAATCGGCTAGTATATCAGCACTGCAGCTCAAAATCACGAATACAACAAAAATAACAATTTGAACATGGTTATATACTATTGATATGTATACTCGTATGACTATATACTTTAATATTTACACTACAGTGAAGAGCTAATGTCTTCCTTTATTGTCGTCATTGCCATTTAACACTTCAGGTGGATAGCTGTGGCAATGGTTAGACAGTCGAACTCAAAACACAAATCCATGAAGAATTAGGAGTACTCACCATTTGCATAATATTCATAGGTATCGGCGTTATTCAGAGCCTGCTCGCGGTTCAGAGTCATGCAGTCGTCATAACCGTAGGCGTTGTCATCGGTACCTGGCGAAAAGACGCCGTCGGCATGAGTGAACTCGTGGATGGTTGTGCCGGTCTTGTCGTCGCCATGGCACTTGGCCGTCTCCATATCGTGCGACCAGTACTGCGCGCACCAGACCACAGCGTTATCGCTCGGGACGGTGTAGGCAAACGTGTTGGGGCTGCAGTAGTTGTACACGTCAGCACAGTGCACGTTCAGGACGCCGCCGGGGGTGCTGCTGCACTCCTTGGCGACGGCCTTGAGCCTGTTGGCGACGAGCTGTCGGTCCTTTGTCGCGGTGGTCTTGAAGTATTCCTGGAACTTGGAGGCGCTGCCGGACAAGGCGGCGTTGGCCGCGGCTGTCGCCTGGCTGTTGCAGCGCTTGAGGCCGTCCAAGATGGTCGACTTTTGCGAGGCTGAGCAGTCGCTGTTGACAGTGGACCGAGACGCCATGTTGGCGTGGACGGCCTTGGTGACCTGGCCAGCGCGTGCGCCGTCCACGTCTAGTGACAGGTGGTTGCTGGTGAATGGCAGGCTGCCGCCGCGAATGATCTCGGTAGAGTTCATCTCGGCGACGCGAAATCTACCGGCAGCGTTGACGTCGTATACTCCAGAGTGGGCGAGCCCGTAAATCTCGGCCAGGTCGACAACGACCTCCTTGCTCTCACCAGGGGAGAGAGGGGTGAAGTCGGTCTCCTCAAAGTCGGTGCCAGACATGCGTAGCTTGACGCCGTGGAACTCGGCCTTACTAGAGTCCTTTGTGACTTTGAACTTGTTCACAGGCCGTGTGTCCAGGATCGTACCCTTGTGCATGATGTTGTAGCCCTTGTTACCAGTGTTGGTAATGGTGGCCTTGATAGTCGTGTGGTCAACGCTGGAGAGCGAGACGGTGACGGGAGACGCGAGTTCCTTGATATTGACGGCGGCAGCAGAAGCCATGCCGGCCAGCGCGACAGCTGTGAGAGAGTACTTCATGATGGGAAGCTGTTTATGTGTAGCTGCGATTTGTGAATTGTGTTGAGTCCGGAGAGTGAAGTGAATTACAAATCGAAAATCAATCTTTGAACGGCGGCAGCAACCGTACTTATATACTTTTGGATCGCTCATCTCTCGGTACTCGACAGCGAGCGCGCCAATATACTTGCGCAATTGCACCGAGAAAATAAGCCCGTCGCATGACCAGGACTAGAGAACAACAGACCCAAGCTTGCACCATTAGCAGCGATTTCCCGGAGAGACAGACATTCTCGTCACAGGTTCTACCCTGGCCTACCCGGCCTTTTGTCTACATCCAGAAGGTAGTAAAATCCTTCAATGCGAGAACTCAAAGCGAGGCACTAATAGTTGAGAGTGTTGCTACCAAACTGCCGAACAGAGCTGGTCTACATTAGAGCGCATCCGGTACGAATAACTCTAACTAGATAAAAAAAACAAGTCTAAAATGGTAGTCAATGTGCAGCTAAGCGTGCGGGACGTTGACCTGCCACAACAGGCAAGTGGGAAGTGGGAAACGGACCGAGGCTGTGGACTAGGGGGAGAGCCAAAGGGCAGTAGCAAACGGGGAGTGACATTTGCTGCGACAGGGCGTATATATGTATTTGCACCTCCTCAGTCTTTCTCTGACCCTTTCTTATCTCACGTGCCGTCGTCGCCCACTTACAACATCACCTTCCGGTTTTTGAGGGCATTACCACCGTTAGTGCGGCGCTGCTATTGAAGAGCCTGGGGTTTCCCCCGCATTGGCGGTGGATCAAGCCATGCAGTAAGAGGCCCCCCCGACAGCTGCCGACCCTCGCAGTGTGCTAGTTAAGAAGACCCTTTGTCCAGAGTATGCTGTTGCGAACCGGAGGGGCATCAGGGCCTGCTTATGGTGCGAACATACAGCTCTAGCCGGCCAACAACGGACTGAATTGCGAGCGAGTCACAGCTGCGCTGATCAGCCGAAATGCTAGGGTCGGGCCCGGCCGCGACGCCTCTGTCTATAGCCTGGTTGGCTTTCGGGCATGCATCTGAAGCAGAATGAGTACCGCATGCCAACTTGGACCTAGTTCAATCAAGCCACGGCTGCAAGAGATTAGCATCTGGCTGACACTAGCGGCCTCATCAAGTGCCACCAAGATAAGACCATTCACTCTGGGGATATCATCTGCTGTTGTAGCGCCCGTCGGCTGATAGAAACCCCGCCCATCACTTTCATGGGGTGTTGGCAATAAGCGCAGGAAGAAAAGGTAATCAGGTGGTCGCTCCATTGTTCAGGACCACATGCAGAGCTGACGCCGCTAGCTACGGTGCAGTGTGAAACCCTTAACCCCCCTTGGCCTGAAAAGACAATGAAAATGAGGCTATTTCGTGATCATTACTTCCTGAGCAGACTCTTGTTTCCAATCCTTATATTTACGTGTATCGATCGATCTCTCAATTATTATTAGCCACGGATGTCCAAGTTGTCCGTCGTTACTACTTTCCCAATTTGCTGCTGTGTTACCGCGCTCTCAGCGCTTGCTAGTTTATTCCTGCAGCGCCAAGTAGCTGGAGCCCTTCCCCAAGAATCAGTGCTGTTATCATTCATGTAGATAGTTTATGCGCAAGCTATTGAAGGAGAGAAAAGAACAAAGATTAACATGATTAAGTATCCATT
>JARDXD010000941.1:0-38533 GCA_029218145.1 Aphanocladium album
CTTTTCAACCCTCACCACCACAACCACCTCCTCCCGCCCAACCTGCATTCTCCCTCCCTCTCCCAACTCGCTGGCATTCATTTCAACCACTTCTCTTCATCTGCCTTGTCGGGTCCTCTTTTCATTCTTATTCTCCATTTCCTTATCCCCCTCCTCTTCATTCTCTCTCATTTTCTTTTCTTTTTTGGCCCTTGCTGACCCCTGTCTGGCCTGCCAAAAAAAAGTGTCCACCAAATCTCCATCGCCACCAATAATCACCACCTCTCCCCGTCTCGACTCTCTCTCTCTTCCTCAACTACGGACCACACCACCATTCTCACGGCGCCATACCGCTTTGGCTGCTGCCCACCACCCCCTTCATCCGTCGCTTGTCGCCTGTCCACTCCCTCCCCCCAGGGGCCCTGCTAGGCTCAAGCTCTAGTCTGCTTCGAGCCTCTGCACGACACTATCCTTCTTTGTTCCGTTTCTTCGCCTCCTGGCTCCAGCCTCGATCCCCTCCTTCACGCTTCTCCTCACCAGCATCTGCAGTCTTGCTCGCCTGTCATATTGCGCTTGCTGCGATCGAGTCCCGTCTTCTCTTGGCTGTCCTTTCTTCTCCGTCTTCAATTCATCCTCAGCCAACCGTCGCACTGGTCGCCACGGCTCCTTGCCTCTGTGTCATTGTCCCCTGTTCCCTTCTCTTTGCACACTCGACACACGCCCGGCCGCCTCTCGCATCCGTCCCTCATGCCGATTCGTGCCTTGGTCCATTAACCTTTTGACAACTTCGCCTCTTCAATCACTCTCGTTAACAACCTTACTTCGCTTCTCGATTGTCTTCTTTTGCATACCTCTCCTGGACGAGTTCTCTTTGCACCTTCGTTTCGACGCCGATACCCCTTTCGAACCTATTGAACATTGCATACGCATCGATACCTCCCGATCGACTCGAATTCCACCAATCTTGTGCTTCCTTGTCACCTACCTTCCTCGCAGCCGACTTGCTCAGTTTAATATCATCACCGGACTTCCGTCTGCCTTGTTCTACTGCTTTAGCGCCTGTATCAATACCCATTCCTCGCTCGAATCTCTGCCCACAACGCCTGCCCAAGTCTTGCCTTGAGCAACCTCCAGCCCGCCGCCCGTGTCCAGCTTGGACACGATACATCCTTCAAAACGGCTGTTCTATCTCACTCCGGGCGGGACTCACTCGTCCCCCCTCACCTTCTCGGTATGCAGGATCTCAACGGTTCCGCCCAGAACGGCGCCGGCTCCGGACGCTTTCCCGGCCACGCCTCCAAGCCCTCCAACAGCGATACTGGCTTCTCCCACGGCGCCTTCACCTCGAATGTCTCCGGCTTTGCAGAGAGACACCCTCGTCGCGGCAACATTCCCTCCCTCAACACACAGAATGTGAACCCAAGCCCCAACCCCGATGTCGCTTCCCCTGGAACCGCCTTCGACATGCAGTTCACCCCTCTCCTTCCTTCGCAACTCCTCATGGGCAGCCCGTTCCAGCCCGGCAGCCCTGCCGCCTTTGGCAGCCCCCAGTTCCAGTCCCTCTCTGCTTTCCAGGGTTCTCAGCAGCACCAGGGCAGCCCGCAGCACAACGGCGGCATGTCGAGCCCAACCCAGCAGAACATGTCTCCTCAGCAGTACCACGCCATGGTCTCGCCCTCTCAGTATGGCGCGCCTCAGTTCTTCCCTCCCCAGTCCCCCACCGGCGGCTTCAACATGCAGCCCGCCATGCAGCCCGGCTCGCCGGTACCCATGAACGGTCCCGCCGCCAGTGGAACGAGCCGAACCGTCTACCTGGGTAACATCCCTCCTGACACATCTGCCGAAGAGATCCTTGGTCACGTCCGTAGCGGTCAGATCGAGTCTGTTCGTCTGCTTCCCGACAAGAACTGCGCCTTCATCTCCTTCCTCGACGCCAGCTCCGCCACCCATTTCCACTCTGATGCCATCTTGAAAAAGCTCTGCATCAAGGGTCAGGATATCAAGGTTGGCTGGGGCAAGGCTTCCCAGGTTCCCACGTCGGTGGCTCTCGCTGTCCAGCAGTCTGGAGCTTCCCGCAACGTGTACCTGGGCAATCTGCCCGAGGAGGTGACGGAGGAGGAGATTCGCGAGGATCTCGGCAAGTTTGGTCCTATTGACACCATCAAGCTGGTTCGCGAGAAGAGCATCGCCTTTATCCACTACCTCTCCATTGCCAACGCCATCAAGGCCGTCACACAGCTTCCTCAGGAACCCAAGTGGCAAGCACCTCGCCGTGTCTACTACGGCAAGGACCGCTGTGCCTACGTCTCCAAGACCCAGCAGCAAAACGCTGCCCAATACCTCGGCATTGCTCCTGGCTACGCACACATGCTGACCGGCGCCGACCGCGATGTTATTTCCAACGCCCTGGCCCAGCAGTCGGTAGCTGCCGCTGCCGTCGCCACCACCGCTGGCGGTATCAACAACCTTGGCAACCGTACCATCTATCTCGGCAACATCCACCCGGAGACGACCATCGAGGAGATTTGCAACGTCGTCCGTGGCGGTCTCCTGCACCACATTCGCTACATTCCCGACAAGCACATTTGCTTCGTGACCTTTATCGACCCTACCGCTGCCGCCTCCTTCTACGCCCTGAGCAACCTCCAGGGTCTCATGATTCACAACCGCCGACTCAAGATTGGCTGGGGCAAGCACTCTGGTGCTCTGCCACCCGCCATTGCGTTAGCTGTTAGTGGTGGCGCTTCGCGCAACGTCTACGTCGGTAACCTGGATGAAACTTGGACCGAGGAACGCCTGCGCCAGGACTTTTCCGAGTACGGCGAGATTGAGCTGGTCAACACTCTGCGCGAGAAGAGCTGCGCGTTTGTCAACTTTACCAACATTGCCAACGCCATCAAGGCCATCGAGGCCATCCGTGGCAGGGACGAATACAAGAAGTTCAAGGTTAACTTTGGCAAGGATCGCTGCGGCAACCCCCCTCGCCAGATGCAGCAGGCTTCGTCGCCGCGCAGCGACGGCGTGGGCTCTCCCCAGAACGGCGGTTCCCAGAACGGCAGCTCTCCCTCCAACGACGGCAACCAGCAGTCTGCTGCCCTGTTTAACGCCAACAACAACCCTCTCACCATGTACCTGAGCCAATTGTCGCAGCACGCCCACCAGCAGCAGAACCAGCAGCACCTGCAGATGGCTGCGCAGCAGAATGCCATGTTTGGCACCGCCCAGTCTCCCGGAAACGAGCTCGGACTGGAGATGCCTCAGTCTTCGCAACTCGGTTCCCACGGTCAGTCGGCTAGCATCTCCAACGGCTACCCTACCAGCACCGGCGTTTCAGGCTCTACGACCATTGGCGGTCTGCTGGCGCCTGGCAGCGGCCGCGGCTCGCACAGCCGCGCCGTGAGCCTTCCTGCCTTTGGACCCGGTTTTGAAAACGGCGGCAACAGCCCGAACAGCGTTCACGGCAGCAACGGCAGCGAAGGCGAGCAGCAGCGTCGCGGCCACCAGTACCAGGCTAGCTACGGCGGCATGGGTGGCAGCGGCTTCGGCCTTGCCATTCAGAGCGGTCTTAACGGCTGGGCCGAAGAGGAGGTGGCCAACTAATGACAGTTGACGCCTGGCCATGCTGGGCCTATATATATGAGACATTGAAGGATTCATACTCTATCGTAATTGCCTTCACTTGACACCATTCTTTTTTCTTTTCTTTTCTTGTTTATTGAATTGTTGATATTTTTACCCCTTGTCTTTGCATCTTTCACTTTGTTATCAACAGTTTTTTTTTTGGACAGTTGCTATTGCTATTAATCGCCAACACTACGTGCCCGTGTTGGGAAACCAGCCACCCGCGTGCTAATATCTTTGCCTTGCGCGGGCCCTGGCTGTGTGCATTTTTCAACTATTTTGAACCTTTCTTGGACATGTCTTATTTTGGATAAGGGAAACCCACCTCCCTCTTTTATTTTTTTACAACTTTGGTGTATGTGCGCGTTGGATACGTGCTACTTGCTGGGGGTTTAACTGTTGGAGGTTGTTGATGAGAGGCCGATGGAGAAGAAACGGTCTGTTGCTGAAGGCGAAAGAAAAAAAAAGGGGAATGATGGATGTGGGCATTTTGGGTATAGCTATAGTAGTAATTCCGGACGAAGCTTTGCTTTGAAATGCAATGGTTTTTCGTGTTATCTGACTTTGAAAGTGACTTGAACTGTGATGTGATGTAACTGGCATTGTATGTGAAACCTGGTCTCTATGTACATGTATCTTTCCACCTATAAACGTCTTCTGTATGTATTCTTTCCGTCATTTATTGTCATCTAATAGCCTGCAGGCTCAGGCTTGGCCGGAATGGTTGGCTTGTCCAAGTTCATGCCGCACTGGGCCTTCCAATCGGTAGGCGTGATTCTATCCACAATCGACTTGAACGCGGCCTATTTTTCTTCATTAGCATCATCATCATCATCATTCTTACGTCTTGTTCCTCAAACACGACTCGAGCAAAGAAAAAAGAACAAAAACTTACCAGAGTGCACAACGTTTCGTCATCCTCGTAGTGCTTGCCCGCCGGCCGACATCCCGGAATCCTGAGCGGCTCGTCATTGTACCGCACGCGCACGTAGTAGCCCCTCAGCCGCTCCTTTTCGGCGCTCGTCAGCTCGTAGGTCGGGCGGCGGCCGATCCTCTGCGCGCCGCCCAGCATCCTGGGCAGCCACGACGTCGAGGCCGCTCCCGCTCCCGCTCCCGCCGCGGCGTGCGTGCTCGGTGGTGCACCGACGACGCGCTCGTCGCGGAGCAGCTCGACGGCGACGTGGCTCGTAAACGGCGGCCACCGGAAGCTGCCCTCGGGTCCGTCGGCGCCCAGGCCCGTGACGGTCGCGGCGAGCGTCGTGTCGTGGCACCCGGAGATGCCGAGCTGCAGCGGCGCCGTCGCGCTGGAATGCGGGAGCACGCCCTCGGCGCTGCCGACCATGCGCTCCGTCACGTCGGCGAGCAAGGCCCCGATGCCGAGCGTGCGGTACTCGCTGCTCTCGCGGAACCCGGCGAACCACTCGTCGACGACAACCCTGATGGCGTCGGCCGTGACCTGCGCGTCGTAGAAATCTTTGGGGAGCTTGGTCGCGGGGCCGTCGTGCGCGCGCGTCGTGGCCATGGTGTCCATGATGCCGACGAGCGCCGGATGCGAGGCGACGCCAATCTTGAGGGTCTGCTTGGGATTCGCGGGGTCGGCGGGCATGTATCGTCTCAGCTTCGCGTTGATGCGGTCCATCTCGGGGCTCTCGTCCCAGCGCTCGGCGGCGCGCCGGCCAAAGGCGCGCATCATGGCCGCGAAGCGCTTGCAGCTGCCCGTGTTGGGCAGCAGCGTGTCGTCGCCCCAGTGGCGGGTGTGGATGGCGACGGGCGGGAGCGTCTCGCTCCGCGTGCCCGGCGGGTAGAGCCCGTGCAGGGCCTGCTGCATCGACTCCATGGCGCGCGGCATCGGCGTCGTGCGCAGGTACAGGTGCTCGGTCGAGCTCAGCGTCGTCGGCAGAAACCCCAGCTGATCGACGTACAGCCGCCGCAGCCTGGTGCCCAGCGCCGTGGTCGTCTCGCGGCCCTTGTCCGTCAGCTGGCCAAGCTCGCAGATGTTGTCGACTTGCCCTCCTGGGCCGGCCGCGGCCGCCAGCTTCGGGGTCTGGCTGTCGTGGCCGGTAAACGTCTCGAGGCGGCGCCGCCAGTCGAGCGTCGTCCAGGTCGACGAGGCCGGGTCCAGCACGGCCGAGACCATGCGCGAGGCCTGGCTGCAGTACGGCCAAAACTCGGGCAGGCCGACGTTGCCGAAGCGGTTGCCGACGGGCGTGCGCTCGCCGTGGCGCATCAGCACCTGGACCTGCTGCAGGCGCAGAGGCGACGGGTAGAGCCGCGCGAGCTCGTCGGCCGTGTACGCGGGGCGAGGTTCGACGGACATGTTTTTTTTTTTGTGCTCCTTGTTGAGGTGACCAATTCGGATGGATGGGGTGTTGACTGAGCAGCAAAAGAGCGTCGAGGTTGAAAGCAACGGAAGAAACAAAAAGGCGTCGCGACAAGGCAAATGGAAGGAGAAGAATGCGGTCGGGGTGTTGTCGGTGGGAAGTGATCGTCAACCGACTGGCGGCTTACAGCGGTCAAGGCGGCCGTCGGGCTTTCTGGCGTGTTGGAGCGCGCCGCGGGCTGGCGGGCGGGCGGCGTCCTGCCGAGGTCGGAAACCCGTGGGGTCACCGGGCGGCGGCGACTGGCTGCAGAGTTCCGGGGTAACAGGAAACTAGCAAATCCGATTATCAACAGTGCCACACTCTTTCATCTCATCATATACAACTAGACCGGTTTGGTTTGAATCATATTCTATGCTTCATGAGTAAATACGTAATATTCGTGCGCCGTATGAACAAGGTGAAATCATAAGCCGTTATGCCCGCACCCGCAAGCTAAAGAAAAGAGAAGGTATAACCAGCGCCCAACCTACCCATACAACAGAGCGACCATCACTGTTGCTCCCAGCGAAGCCAGCAGCTTGCTCTTCAGCCCGCCTTTTCCGCTGCTCGCCGCGTTATCCTCCCGCTTCTGCATCGTTGTCGAGCACGACATGCCCTCCGGCAGCGCGCCGTCCTCGCCGTCAATCAGACACTGGTAAAACAGGTTAATCGTGTCGCCCGTCGGCGGCGGCGACGTGTTGGCGCCGCTGCTGTTGGCGGGCAGCTGCGGCATGATGCTGCACCACGGGTAGCAGCCATCGATCGTGGCGGCTTTGCTGCCGGCGACGTCCTTGCAGCATCGCTCCATGCGGGCGTGGCTGTTTTACTCTTGTTAGATTTCGTCGGGGTATTTCGGTGGGCGATTATTTTTGGTCTGACGTACCTCGCGGAGAGAATGCAGTACGGGTCGGGATGGTCGTAGAGGATCGGCGCAAATTGGGAGCAGCCCGGAGCTGGGTTCGAAAGGGCGTCCATGGTAGCGTCTCTCACTGACAAAAGCAAGGGTTTTAGAGAAAAGGAAGGATTGAAAATTTGTGAATGGCACAAAACGAGAGAATGCAGGGTACAAATCGCCGGATAGATTTGCAGAGTTGCGACCACGGCTACTTAAATGGGCGGCGCTACCAACACCTGGAATGCAGGAATTCTCTCCGGCCATCTGCACGCTTTGAGACATTTGGCCTCTGCCTTTTTCTCTTACCCATGTCTGGAGAGCTACGTAGTCGATTACATCCACCTTGTCGCGTGGAATGCATCTATTCTGAGACACTACCGTCCAACGCCCAGCTTCCCCCGCCTCCCATTACGCCACTGTGCAGGGAACAGGCTTCCTCAATAGCTACATTGGTTTTTGAAGAGTTGCCGTTGGAGACGAAAATGTCATGGGTTCTGGGCGTTGTGATTTCTATATCCGGCTGCAGGGGACGCGCAAGCTGGCGCCCAGCCTGACTCAATCAGGCTCGCTAGTTGGTTATACATCTGCAGTTTTGCACAGCCCACCGAAAACAAAGCACAAAAATAAAAAAAAGTCAAGCCCAATTTAGCTCATCTGAAAGTATGGTATCTCGCGCGCATGTAGTAATCTGTTAAAAAAAAGAATCTTTAGACAACCAGCTTTAGGAGGTGGTGATGGCTGCACCTGGAGTCGTCGAGATCCAACTGGCCGATGTGGTGTTCATCATCATCTCCCAGATGCGCAGCGCCGTCATGGTCACGTACATGGCCCACTCCTCGCCAAACTCGTCGGTCGCGCCGGCGCCGACAAAGTGAAACCGCGCCAGCTTGGTCCGGCTCACTCTCGAGTTGTCCGCAAAGACGGCGACAATGGGGCGTCCGTCGCTCGACTCGCCGTGCGGCCTCTGCGAGCGGCTGTTGCTGCTGCTGCTCCCGCCGCTCTCCGTATTGCTGAGCGCGCTGCCAGTGCCGTCATTACCACCGAGGTGCACCAGCTTCCAGCCCGTCGCCCAGCGGTCCAGCGCCCTGACCTCCTTTCCGTGGGAGAACCGCCACTCGAAATCCTCTCGCCTCGTCTCCTTTCCCGTTCCAGCACCGACGTTGAAGGAAAAGTTCATCCTCGTCGTGTGCACCGTCAGCCGCTCGGTGATGGGCTCAACAGATCCGGGCCGCCCGGGGACGGTGATGAGGGCGTGGCCCTTGATGAGGCCGTCACGCTTGGCCGTCGCAATCTGCGGCGCCTGCTTCTTGTCCGGCCCGTCAAAGAGGACGAGAAAAGGCCGCGAGGAGAGGAGGCCCGAGTGCAGCTCGAGCGAGAAGACGGGCTGGTCGGCGTGCGGGCCGACCTGGTACGTCCGCATCGACCACGCCTTGTAGTAAACGTTCCAGCCGACGGGCACTTTGCGGTACGGCGAGGGACCAGGCGTGTAGCCGGGCGGCGGCGCGTCGACGGTGCCGTCGTCGCAGTACTCGGGCGGGAGGTCGTGATCCTCTTGGCCGGCCGCGGCGTGCTCCGCGAGAGCTTCCTTTTCCTTTTCGAGCTTGCCCATTGTCGCCTGTGAGGTGGGTATAACTTGCAGTGAGCTACTATAAGACCATGCGTAGAGAAAAGTGTAGCTATAGAAAACAGGATGCGCGGAAGAGTGAATGCGGCAAAAATGGCCATCAGCTCTGGATATATATCATCACAGGATCGGCGTCCATTGAATTGGCTCGCGAATGACATTGCGGCGCAAGACCCCCCTCCCATGCCGTCATAACGGCTGGGCAATCCGCTCACACCACTGCAGGGCGGCGCTATGCCAGGTTTTGTTTCCATGCGCCGCTACCACAGAAAAGCTTTCCCCGGCCGATATGTTCGGGCGATGCTTAATTCGCTAGCCTGTCCTGCTGCCCACTGGAGCTGGGCGTAAGCTTGGCGGATCATGGGGCCTGGTGGCGCGCATAAGTCGAGCCGCGGCCAATCGCCAAGCTACAAAACCATTGGGCTGCTGTGCAATCGGGCGAGTCGTCGTAATCGTTTCATCTTTTTGTAAATTCCTTAAATGTAAGCGGCCACTGGCGAAAATCAAGGCCCAAGACAGGCGGCTGAGGATTGCTTAAGAGAGTGGCATCTGGTGTTCCAAGTGGCCCTGTGATGAATGAAGTGCGATCAGCTTAGCCAGTAAGACTTAGGCCTGCACCGCCTGGGCCAATACTCGGGGAATTTATGCGATGCTAGTTTCCCCTTGCCCAAGACGACCTTGGTGCGGCTCATCATCAAATTATCTTGGCAGGCTGATGGTCGGAATTGGGCTTGGCCTGGACCACTACGCATTTTCCTCTGCTGATAAGTTTGTAATTGAAAAAGTATAATCCCGTAATGAGATTTCTTTGGTGGTCCCGACATTGAGCCCTGTTTGCTCTGTACTACGTAAATGGTGGAAAGTGGCTGAACCTTGGTCTAAGCTGAGATTATCCTCCCTGAACAGTTTTGTTCACCTAGTGCTCTGTAAGAAAAGATCCAAGTGCTATGTTTAAAGTTAAAAAATGTTTCTCCAGCCATGGCCAAATATATCAGTCACCTCCATTCCAGCACGCTGCAAACCCCTTCGTTGTTTCACCCACGCCCTCTTTCCGCACGAACAACCCTTTCAACAGAGATACAATATGCGCATCCTCCCAGCTGTACTCTTCGCCGCACTCGCGTGTACTACCACTGCCGCCACGCTCTTCACCCTGACCGACTGCAGCGGCAGCTGGTGCCAGAGTCGCAACTCCAAGTTTCGCAACGACTACGGCAGCTTCAATGTGGACGCCAGCGAGGGCTGCCGCAGCACGACCGTGCCCGGCGTGACGAGATTGTGCATGGACTGGAGACACAGGCGCGGCCACTTTCGCTACTCGAACGAGACGTCCAGCCGCTGCCTGCAGCCCGGCAGCGGCACGCCGAAAGAGGACTATCCCTGCTTTGGCGGCCACAAGTGCTCCGAGCTGGAGTTTCTGGAGGTTCCGTGCTCTTGGTGATTACTTGCGACATCATATGATGTGTGCAAGGTTGAATCACGTTTTTGGAAACGGAAGTGGTGCTTACATGCGACAGTGGAAGACTTGCGATGCTATCTTTTATAATCTTAACAATTTGGCGTGATTACTTGGTATTGAAACTTATCATAAAGATAGACTGCAGGTAGAACTGGGACTACTCAACTATTATTCAGATCCTTGGCGAAGAAAATGTGATTATTAACAGCCATGAACCGAGTATGCATTCGATGTCACTGGTCGTAACTAAAAGGCACGGAAATCAGCTCTCTTTCCTTGCAATGGCCTTCATATCTGCCCCCTCTCCACCTTGCCTCACGCCGTTTTAGTAGAGAATCATAAAAACCAGGTGCCGTGATGCTTTATAATTATAATTGTTGCAGTCTCAACACATGGCGTCGGTCTGGTCGTACAAAAAGAAGTAGCAGACAAAATCATCCGAACTTGGCTGTCGGATCACCAGGGATAAATTACAAGGCTCAGAGAAAATTACAAAAATCATGTTCGTTTTCGCACATATATTACCAAAATCCTTTCCGAGCCTTCTCCGCTACAGCGACGATAGCCTCCTTGCTATCGAACGACTCGAGCGACCACCTGCCGATCATGGGACACTCAATGTCGACTATTCGCCTCAGAACAAAGAACCTTTGACTTACGCAGTCGCCTTTTGGTTATATTCTGCTTTTTCTGTACATCAAAGCCCTTTAGTTATGCAGCCACTCAAGCAAAAAATTGGTGAAGCTTTGACCGTCCGTGGTGAGCCATAAACAAGGCTAGCCAATAAAGGGTCCCTCCGACTAGCGAGGCTGTCGCTCACTACAAGCAACGCCCAGCAACGACAATCGTGCGTCTACTCATGGGGCATTTCTGCTCCTGCATCACAGTGCCTCTCGCCATTGTTTCGAACCGTGTCTCACCACTTTGTCTGATTGCGAACGTGAAAGCACCCGTCGCGCGAAATATCGCGCGCAAACCAGAAAACGCCGTGAGCAGCTATGACCCCCGAGTCTGCGCATGAACCTCAGCCTCAAGGGCAAGACCAGCTTGCCCGCTGTACGCCACTTCAGCTGTCTGAGGATGATCCGCGCTTGCTTCGGGCCACTTCGGACGCCGGGAAATCCAAGGCAAGAAAAAAGCCCCGGGTAAAGAAATGGGCGCCAAGAACATCAACAGGATGCAGCACATGCCGGTGAGTTCCTCCGCTTCACCCCTACACTAGGGCGAGCACCAAGTGCTGATAGGTGTCGAATGTCGGCCGTTCAAGAGCTCGCCATGTCAAGTGCGATGAGACATACCCAACCTGCAACAACTGTCGCCGACAGGGAACCGCTTGCAACATGTCCACTCCCCAGCTGTGGAGGTCAAAACCAGGAGAAGTGCGACTCGGATATGAGCAGCAGTCTTCTTCTCCATCGTCTTCATACGCACAGCATTCGTTCGGGCTGCCCGCGGCGGTCTGGTCACCCAGCCATCACGCTTCCACAGCGGAGCACGACTGGATGGAGGCCTGCTACAACTGGGGCGTGCTTTTCCGGCGCATCCATCCCGAGCGCAGGATAACCAAGCAGATGCCTTATAGCGAGCTGAGCTGGTTTTTCTATCTGCCGGATATCATGAGGCCAATCGTGATATTAGGCTCGTTGGCGCCACTTGTATTAGAAGAGAGTGCGGATGCACCTAATTATACGAACTTTGGAAAGAAACCCGATGCCGCGAGCTATATAAAAAAGTACAAACACTATCATTCAATGGTACTAAGCTCAATCTCCAGAGATGTCAACAACCATGATTTTTGCTTGGCCAACATGGTCCTCAGACGACTAGGCAACTTCATACAGAGCGAGATCGTTCTGAACTCGCGAAGTCTACCTCTTCATTTAAAGGGGTTTGCCACCATTGTGTCGGTTCGTGGAGGAATTCGCAAAGTTTTGGAAAGGCAGGAAACGGCCGGCTTCCTCATCAACAACATGTTGGCAGCCACCACTGCCTTGAATACCACCTCACCTGCGAAAGCATGTCTTCCCGCAGACATCTATGCTACCGACGACTATGCCTACCTGGTATATGCCGACATCTTTCTTGAACACTTTCCCTGTCCGACACAGCTTTATCGCTGCCTCGTTGACATTAACCAGCTGAGGGTGCAGCAGCAGCACGCTGCAGCCGGGCCGTGTGACGGCCAGGGGATTCGCGATGCCGTTGCGACAGTTTATGCTTCCGTTCAGGGGTTTGAACCGGAAGCGTGGAGTGAGCGACCCAAGTTGCGCAGCGCAGAGGTCCGTCACCTGATGGCCCAGGTGTACCAGGCCGCCACGGAGCTCTACCTGCAGCTCTCGCTCGTGCAGTATGTGAGCAGCCCGCTTACCGCGTCGCAGCGCATCGACAAGGCAAAGCACACGACGGCGCTCGCGGAACGACTGGTGGCGATTTGCGGCCATCACGTCTCCGTGGCTTGGCCGTTGACGGTCGCGGGCGCCGCGCTGGGCCGCGCGCCAGTCTGCCACCAGGAAGCCGTGGATCGACACTTGCTCGCAATCAGTCGCATGATCAGCAATGCCCGCGGCGTAGCCCTCTCGCTGCAGTGTCTGCGCAAGTTTTGGGCGTCGGGCAAAACGGGGTGGGAGGACTGCTTCAGTGAATGGCATCTTTGCTGCTTCTAGGGTGACATGGTTTTTGTCGCGTTAGACGGGTTTGCAAAAGCCAATAGTGACAAACATCGAGGGGGAATTTAGCTAGAGAAATAATCGCACCCGCATTGACATTGTATCTATCTCGTGAGAATTGTTACTGAGCCCTGGCTGGCACTTCCTAAACCGGCAGCGCCGTCATCACTAACAAGCTAAGCTGGCGATGCGGGGCAAAGGTTCCCTGCTTCTGAACAGCTGAGCGCGTACCATTAATGCATCATGATTCCGTTAGTCGTTTTGTTTTCTTTGCTTTGAAGAAAATGTCCGGTAAAATATGCCGGTGCGGCAAAGAATCTACATTCCTCCTACACACCAGCCGAGCCGAAATTCTGGGTAGCCACATGCATATAATCTCCGTCGGCGGCCCACCATCAAGGCACACATCTGGATTGGGCCAGCCAAGAGCAAGAAAGGACCCGTCTTCGTATGCGAGTTCGGGTGTCAAACCCCTACGCGTAATGAAAGTGAACGCAGGTGAGAGCATCGGGTGGGCAGCTGAAGGAGGGGGCGGGCAAACAGACGAGAGACCCTTGCAAACTGGACTTCCGATTCATCCGCGCCCAATTGCCACCACCCGTTCCGCACCCTTCTTTTTTTGCTTCTCTTCACTTCTTTTTCTTTTCTCTTGGTCAATTCATCTTCAAACCAGGAATTGATCCTACAATCACATTGTGTTGTTGCAGACCCGTCGACGTGGTTATGCATCGAAACATCACTGCCAGCTGTTGCATGTGAAAGCCTAGAAAAATCACAAACGTCATCCACCCACTGAACCCCAGTCCGAGCCAAACCATCAGCCCTACGTCAACCACTCCCAGCTGGGCGCGTGTTTCACCCAGCTTTCTTGTTCTCGAAACAATTGTCGCACCATCACGAATTCCCTCATCTCATCTTGACTGTTTCCTGAACAGCAAATGATGGCGGCGGCGGCGGCGAAAAGCACCACCGCCACGGCGCCAGCCCTGCGGTTGCAGCAACACCAGCAAGATGTCGTCTCCGACGACGAGGCCAAGGTCGCCGCCGAGCGGTCCATGTATCCCGACCAAGACGACGTCCAGGCTGTGCTGCAGCCGGCCATGAGCCGCGCCGCGAGCCACCTCACGTCAATTCACACGCCCGCCGTGGAGAAAGTGGCCGCCATGGAGCGCATGACGAGCTTCTTTGACAGCTCCGTGCCCAACGTGGCCGAAGATTCCAACGACGACGAGGTCGCGACGCCCAGACGACCGTCTACCCCAAAATTCCCGGAACGCAAGAGCTCGCCGCTGTCTCTGCCGAAGCCGTTTAGCTCGCAGGATGTATACAAAAACAACACACGATCGCAGCAGTCCAAGGGCGTCTTGGGCGCCGCGCTGGGCCCGACGCGCCACCAGAGATCAGGATCGGCCGGCCAGGAAGCCCTCAAGCGCTTCCAACGGGTGCTGCCGTCCTTCGGCTCGTCCTCCAACTTCCTGCCCTCCCTCCCGACCAGATACTTTAACAATCTGGCCGACTCGATTCCCAGCATCAGCATCGGCGGCCACACCAAAAACTCAAAGTCCGAAACGGCCAACGCGCCGCCACCGCCGCCCGCCGCGAAACGGCTGCACGGCCAGGCCACCATGCCCATCATGCCTCTTCCTCGCGAGAGCTCAGACTCGTCCCGCCTGCATCCGCCTCGCCCCGGCTCGCTCCGCCGCACCACCTCGGACGAGAGCATCCTCTACCACAGCCTCTCGCGGCAGTCTTCGCTCGGCGACGACGACCGGTTCCACGACGTGCGCGAAATGGTCAACATGCGTCTGCTGGCCTTCAAGGACAGCCTCCCCGACGTGCCCAACTTCAAGATGCCGACCCTGGCCCGGCTGCAGGCCACCGCCCGGCGCTCGCAGCTGTCCCTCAACGGCATCTTTTCCAGCGAGTCGAGCGTGGACGTGCAGTCGCGCGACGCGCCGCCGGAGCCGACGCCGGAGCAGCAGCAGGAGACGACGAAGCCGCCCAAAGACGACTTTGACGACATGCTGCAGGATCTCACCGGCGATGTCGTGATTCTCGGCGGCTACCGCGGCTCGGTCCTGCGGTCGGCCGAGCCGCCCCATCATCAGCTGTGGGCGCCCGTCAAGCTCGGCCTCAATCTGCGCAAGGCCGATCTCGAGGTGGGCTTGACGGACAAGGACGAAGAGACCATGCCCGAGCGCATCATCCCGTCCGGCATGCTCAAGAACATTGGCCCAATCGACGTGTCGCGCAAGCTGTTTCGCAAGCTGCAAGGCTCGCCCAACGCCCAGGCCGGTCGTCTGCGCGTGTGGGATTTTGGCTACGATTGGCGTCTGAGCCCTCGACGGCTTTCCAGGCACCTGCAGGATTTCCTCGCCAGCCTGCCCTGCAACGAGCCAGACGTCGCGCCCGAGTCGCGCGGCGCCATTGTGATTGCGCACAGCCTGGGGGGGCTCATCACCCGCCACGCGGTCAACCAGCGACCCGATCTCTTCGCCGGCGTGCTGTACGCGGGCGTGCCTCACCAGTGCATGAATATTCTCGGGCCGCTGCGCAACGGCGATGCGGTCCTGTTCAACGAGAAGCTGCTTACCGCCCGTGTCAACTTTTCCATCCGCACCAGCTTTGCGCTCCTGCCCGAAGACGGCTTCTGCTTCGTCGACAAGAACACCGGCGAGGAATATCTCGTCGACTTTCTCGATCCGATGAGCTGGGTCAAGTACCGCCTCAGCCCGTGCATCGAAGCACCTCTCCCTCCTCTCACCAAGTCACCCAACACATCCTCTCTCGCTTCTTTCCTGCCCCATTCCTTCCTGCGTCCCCGAAGCGACAGCAAGGGCGACAGAAGAGAAAACGAAATCGACCCCGCCGTGCCATCCATGACTACCGCAACCTCACCACCTCTCGCCAGCCCGCAGGCCGACAACTCTCTCTCCTCCTCCTCCTTCTCCTCCGCCTCTGCCCTCACTGCCCTCACGGAAGAATCCTGGCTGGCCTCGGTCGACGAGGAGCGCCGCCGCAACTACGCGTACCTCAAGCGCACGCTCGCCGAGACGAAAGCATTCCGCGAGGAGATGCGCCACGACGCGCGCCACCAAGACGCCAACGCCTACCCGCCGCTCTCAATCCTCTACGGCAAGGCCATCCCGACCGTGTGCGCCGCCGGCGTCAACGGCCGCGAGGGCATCGGGTGCGCCGACGCCTACGACGACCTCGTCTTCCGGTCCGGCGACGGTGTCACCCTCGCCAAGGAGGCCATGCTGCCGCCGGGATACGCCCTCGTCCGCGGCGGCCGCGTGAGCACCGAGCGCGGCCACATCACGCTGCTCGGCGACATGCCCGCCCTCGGCCGGGCGCTCAAGGCCCTGATGCGCGGTCGCAGCAAGGGCATCGGCATGGGCACCGGCGCGCGCCGACACGATTCACCATAGAACTAATGAAGTAAATGATTTTTTTTTATTTGGAGTATATTTGAGCCATTTCAAAAGAGTTAGATACCCCTGGCATCTACGTAGAGATGACAACATCATACAGTTTAGACATAAACAATACGCTGATATCAAAATATAGACAAAATACATGATACTTGCCCAACGCACAGAAAATTAATGCAGATAAGAAACACTATGCATGTTTTATACATACAATTACATTGACATCTAGTAAAACAATCCTGTCCTGCAGCTGTCATCATGCAGCTGTCGTCATGCAGCTGCCCGAGTCAGGACAACATTGCGATTGTTCATCTTCTTGTCGTCCCTCTTCAGCCCCTATTTGATGCGTCGGAGCTTACAGCACGAGACACTTCCAAAGTGGAAAAAAACAATCATTTCAGCCGACCATCGCGCGGCTTATTTCATCCGACGATCCACGTACTGCTGATATCAGCGGGAACCGCTGTTCGCTGGGCTGGGCGGCGGGGAAAAACTTCCCAGCCTCGCAGCGCACCCCTGTCTGCTCACCGCTGCACGCACCACCACTGACACGCGAACACTGCATGTCCTGATGGAAGAAAAACAACACATGCAAAAATCCCGTGTCAAACATGCAGGCGGCATATAGATGGGAGAACAATATTGTTGTCTCTTTGCGCGCATCACCACGTGCTGCCACCCAATAGTAGCTGCGTATGCTATTCTCCTAATGGGTGGCTGAGGCGGTGGTGTGCTGTGTGAAGCACAGTTCCAGTCGAGGTAGTAGTTGCCACACACCCAGAAAACCGCTCGTCGAACAGGTGTGGCCGATTGTGTCTCGCAATTTCTTTTTGTAGCGACTGTTTTAGCACCGCCTGCTTTCTTTTTTCAGCCAGCAGTGGCACCACTGCGTGGCAAAAGGTGTAGCGTCAGGCGCTGCTTTAGACCTTGGGGGAGCCCATGCAGGTCTGACTGACCGATAGGGTTGCATTGCAGACTACCACCCTTTCTCAGCACCGCTGTCCAAAAACTTGAGTTCGTTGGAAGAGAAACCACAAAGTGATTGGATGAGAATGTGTTGGGGGCCTATAAGCTTGTATAAGCTTGTAAGCTTATATGCTCGCCATGAGCTGCGCGGGCGCAAGCTGGCGGTGGTCTTTTTTTTTTGGTTTGCTCATGTGCGCAAGAATTCGATTTCAGCTGTCACGGAACTGCTTCATCCCGCGGTATTGTGGAGTAGTTCCATGGTTGCAACGTGCCAAACGGGCATCCTCCAGGCGGTATGCTGTTTCACAAGCGTATTCATCGCTGTAAAGATTTGGTCGTGCATTCGTTGTAGTGTAAGTTCGAGATGGGCTGGGCGAGCTTCCTCTTCCTCCCGCGGTACAAAGATGAGCTCCTCGAGATTTGGCAGGCATTGGTCGATGATGCGCAAAACATCCATCGTCAGACTCGCGGCTGTCATAGAGCGGTATGTGCTGTCGATCCAAAAGAGCGAATCGCTAATGGCGATGCGGCGCACCGCAGCGAGCTCATCCGGGTCGCAGAGGGCCATGAATGTGCGGAACTGCGCGTCCGTGGCCATGTAGCCCTTTCGAGGCCCAAAGTAGAGAACGTCGTGATCGGGGTCAAAGTAAATGTGGCCCGGCCGGCGGGCAAAGCCAAAGCAGCGATGGTAGCTCTTTGCAGCCTCTGCGCGTGACTCGGTGCAGATGTGCAAGTTGGCGGGGCTTGGTATAGTCGTCGTGCAGCCAGTGGCGGCAGCTAGACTGGGGGTCGAGCCTGGAGTCAGGTCGTCTGCGCCGCAACGAACAGGGACGATACGAGTGCTCGGGAGGCTGTAATTCCAAATTCGTAGTCTTAATTCGGGAGGTAGTTGGGAGAAGAGAGGCTGTGGTTTGAATAATTGATTAGCCATGAGATCTCATGTTGATGAGCGGGAGGATTCATCCTGCGATGCGGGGGAGGCGCAACCAGTCGGTGGGACTTACAAAGCTCGCTGGCAGATCCAGCTCCATTGCGTCTGCAGAAGGCATGTTCGAAACAATGAGACACGCGAAAAAAAAAAGCGCAATACTAAACAGAGCGTAAAGAGGTAGGATAACGCCCCAGGAGGGGAAGATATGAAGTTTGGCTGGAGACGCAAAGCCAAGGTGGTTGAGTATAGAAAGTTGGGGTTGTGCGGGCAAGGTGAGGGGAGGAACTGGGCGGGCTCGACGTTATAGCTGATTTGCGAATGGACGACGCGCACCAAGTAAGACGAACGGCTCTGCGGGCCGGAACTAGCACACAGACGGGATCCGTTATGGTACTTCAAGCAGGCGTGTAGGGGTCCCAGACTGCTCTCTACTCGTGCGCAGATAGTTGAGTGACGAGTACCTCCCGGAAGGTAAGAATATGACGGAAGCCAGGTCGCAGAGCTAGGGGGAGTGGATAAGGCACCCACGCCAATCTGAGCTTCAACTTGTTTTTCGTGGCACGGGTAAGTGGGCTAAATTTGGTCATTCGAGTGCAGCGGTTAGACTTGCCCTGTCATGGCTTCACAAATAAACTTTAGGCCTCGAGTAGGACCGGTTGTGACAACGCACGAAGCTGTTGCTTAGGGGCGCTTGCCAGGCTTTATATCACTTGTTTATGATTAGAGCCTGGCACAACTGAGGCAAGACTCTGTCTCTGCTAACTTGCATGCGATCCACTCGCAGGCAATGCATTAGCACGTCTGCAACAAACTGAGCAGACAAATGATGGTAGACACACCACAGCCATGTGTCGCCATCATATCATGGTCCATTGTCCAGGGGGGAGGGGCCAATTAGCAAGATATCGGCACCCTGGCGGGACGGGCAATCTGGGTCATATGTTTCTGGACAGGTGGTGTGGGAACAAGTGATTGCGACCAGACAAAAGCCACGGGAGAGGATGAAGCATTTGACCAGAGTCGAAGTGTGGCAAAAATTGAACCGAGCCAGCTGATTGGAATTTTTTTGGTAATTTGCTGCCAACTTGCAAGCTTGACGGGGCTTGACGCTTTACCCAAAGTCGTTGCGCAGTGGGCGGGGACCAAGTCTGGACCACTCCCAAGCTGGAAAAGTGAACGGCGAGGGAGGGCGAGCCGGGATCCATGACTGGCGGGCGATGCAGTGGGTTGAACGGGGGTCGAGGGCGCCAAACAAGGGTTGGATCAAGCTATGCCCACCAGCGAGTCCGAACATGGCCATGCCTGTCTGAGGGCTCTCATCTCACACCATCCCAAGCCGTCCAATGATCCAATCTACCAGCTGTACTCCGTACACGACAGGTTCTGCTGGGCACACGAGCCAGCGAGGTCCAGCTTCTGCTAGTGCGGGTGCATCCGACTACCGAACCGAAGTGCGAAGGGGGAAACAAGAAACCCGCGGGCCAAACTTTTGCTCAGCAGGATGATCCGGCGCTAACTCTCCGTGGTGGAAATGCGCCCAAAATGCTATAACTACGTAGAGCAGTTGATAGGGTGTCGTGGTGTCGTACCTGGGCTGCACCATGACAAGACGTCGTCCGCACTGCCTGACCAGGCTGCCTCGACGTCTGCCAGTTGGAGGGCGAGACATGCGCCAGCGAAAGGTTAGCTTAAACCTTGTCCTGGCCGCTACCACCACACAACGGGATTGGAACCGTTGCATTTTGGAAAGCAAGAAAGGCACCTCCCCTGTTTTGTCTGCCTCTAGGTTTGACCAGATAGACCCCGTGAAAGTTGCAGGATTGTCATGACGATGCGGACAACATCGGAACCGGTCTTCGCAAGCTATATTGGGACCGGGGCGCCGCCAGCCACCATATCGCGAGAGGGATGGGAGGGGCGTTTGGTTTCTTGACGGTATTACTTGTGTCTGGCAGGGTTCTCTGGCGGAGAACTAGGTCTCGTTTGAGATGGTGGCGGGCTGTTTGTACGGAGCTCGCACCATCAGCTGGCAAAAACAAAGTCGCTGAAGAAAAACTATAATCAGTCATTTTTTTTTTTCCTTTGTTCTTGGACAGCAAACAACTTTGGGATGCCGGCAGATGAGCACAAACGCAGGTCCACGTCTTCCGTGCCTGGAACCTAAAGCCAGGTCGCTGGAACCGGGCCAGTGAGACATACAAGAGCTCTTTTGACGTGATGGAGGGTGGTTTTGGTTCGTCTGGATTGTGGTGTGGGTGGGTAGGCGAACAGGCATAGCTGGGATGGAAGGATGGTGGCCGTGTCGTGATGGGGATTGCTGGATGGGTGTGCTGTGAGCGTCGCATCATGTTTTTTCGGTGCCGCAAAAGTTGGCCCACGGTGAGGATGACGACAGGGCTGGCGCCGCCCTCTGGTACCTCTAGTTACTGGGTAGGTGATTAGCGCCCGCCCGCAAGCCACTGCAGGGGTGACCACGGCAGCTACAGTGGACCTCGCCGCGGCTCCGTCAGTTTTCAGTGGCTGCTTTTAGTGGGGGAGCCTTCTAATTACAGCGCCGAGTTGCACTACTGGTGCATGCTGCGCTGCGACGCTAACAAGGTGAGAGCGCGCTGCACCATTATTACCTAGTTACTCCAATTCAACCGTGGACGTCCATATGTTGCAGCAAGCCACACGCAACTGCTTCTATACTCTTCTCGGAAGGAGAAGAAAGTTGGGGTGCATCAAAAGTCCTCTGTAGCTGCATGCGACTCCCACGACCAGCAGGCATGTTGTGTGGTGTGCTGGGCTGACCTTGCGGATCGGCATGTCTTCCGTCTCTTGCTCTGGGTCTCGCCAAACTCCGTCATGCCAGTCGCTCCTTTAGGAAATGCTCTCATGTCAAATGTCTCGTCCTCTGGAACATGGGCTCTTGTTCGATCAAGAGCTGCTCTTGCTGCCTGAGAGAAAGCAATGCGCTGGCTGTCAAAGACGGTGCTTCCTCTGCGTCTCGTATTACTTTTCGCTTGCCAACACATTTGATCCTGACCGCAACTTGTAGCTTGAACCTCTCAAATGCATGCCTACCCTACTAGCCGTCCTCTGCGATGCGTCAGGTCCGTAGGCGCACGCACACCTCATCCCAGGTACTCACCGAGGCCATGTCGCTTGCCTCCTGCCCTCCAAAACGAAACCATTCATCCTCACACTTCCGCCACGATAGCTGTCTCGATCAGCTGGTCAGTTGTCTCGTCCTATATGCCCCTTTTGAGCACTTTGTCGTATTTGTAGCCAATCAAAGAGCCAGGTCCTCATGCCGCGCCACGCTCAGATGTCGTTTCTGTCTCTCTCGTCGTCGACTTTGCTGTGCCTTACAGCGCCCTCGTCCCCTGTAGACGGTAGACCTTGTGCAGGCCAAGCTGCCTGTCCGCTGCAACGCGCGCAATCAACGTCTGTTCGCCAGCAGGCCCATCATCTTGTCCAATGCCGCAAGATTTCCAGCAACCATCAGATCATTTGCCACAACCGGATTTCCACTTATTCCTTCCATGCTACGTCTCTGCGTTATTCTGCAAAACTGTCCAGCCTCTAGCCACAGTCATGGTTTGGCCGTTTGAGCCAGCCCACACCCAACGCAGCAGACAGCTAGATAGCCAACACAGCACACCACCCGTCTCTCTACTTCTTTGCCGTCTTCCATGTCATAGCGCTTAGACATGCAGCTCTTGGGTGATTACCTGGACCGGTGTTACGTTTCGTTTGTGCTCATATCGGGTAGTTCATCGAAGCCCAGCTACAGTGACTCGGGAATGCCCCAGCTGCTTTCGACCAACTGGGCGCCACAAATTGCTCTGCATCTCTAGAACAATGGCGGTCAAATGATGCTATTCTCTCTTCCCGGGATCGAATTCTCTGGACTGCGCTGCGCCATGCAGGGTCCGACCATACCAATGCTGAGAGTAATACCCAGAGCACGCTGTGTCAATGTTAGCAGAGCGGATGATGAAAGCCTGGGAAGAGCAAAGTTCTTTGTCAGTCAAAGTCTTGATTAAGGCTACAGCATTGTCAAGTTTTCTGAAATTCAGACTCAGGCACACCGCCAAACCATGTCTCTCCCAGAGCATTCGCCCGGCCTACAAACATGTTCTTCGGTTCCTCAATTCTTCAAGAAAGGGATACGCCACTCTGCTCGTTTGAGAAACGGATCGTCGCAGCTCACATTCTCGCCGAAAGCGCCAAGCGTGCGACGATAAAACACCACTTAAAGCCCGCAGCAGCCCGCAAAGCAAAGGGCGGACAGGCCGACATGTAGTGAATGTCTCAGCTGGTTGTCTCTCCTCATCCTGCCCGCCTAATAAAGAGGTCCAGGCGAAGCATCTTTATTTCCGGCCATGGATGCAGCATGCGCAAAATACTGGAGAAAAGTGACAGGTTCAATTTTTTGCTGCCTCGTCCCATTGGCTTTGGCCCCAGCAGACAGGTACTGTGAGGATCGAACGACGTAGTGTCACGCTGCCTAAATTACCACTTTGCACATGTTCGACGTCCATTGGCAAGTGTGCTCTGCTGATTGTGGCAAGTGTGCCCTGCTGATTGTGCCAGAATAATTTCAATTTATTGCAGCGACAGTCGGCCTTGCAGATTACTCGGAAGCATGTTGTGCGCCGCACTAGATGCGCGCGTAGCTCCAGACGCTCCAATTGGTTCAGTTTTGCGGTATACATGTGTACAATGCCGCAAACAGCCATTTCATTATTGATGCCGTTTCTCTTTGCGACTACAAAGCGGAAGATATCCGTGCCCAAACCCCAGCATTTCCTTGCCTACCGAGACAAGTGCGGCTCCCAAAGAAGAGAATGCTCTGCATCCTGCCGCGTCCGACGTCTTCAAGACATATTCCTCCCGCCTCCGTCTGTGTCACGTCACCAGTGCATCCTTGGCCCTTGACCTCCAAGCCTTGTTCCGTTGCGCTGTCAATTTACAAAAGAATCCATGTCCAAAAGTCTGTCTCAGCGGTCGCCAGCATACTATGCGCAAAATTTCGGCCCTCACTGTGCTAGTAATAGAAATCACGAAATTTGGCAGGGGTCTAGGTAGCAAGCATATAGTTACCGAGCAGGGGGCAAGGAGCCGAGCCGTTCCACGCCCACCAGAGTGGATTGGCTTCGGCGATGCCATGTCTCATTTCACGCTGCCGTCCCGTTGATTATCGGCCTCCAGTGTAAATTGACGGAAAGACGATGCGTATTTTTAGCCATGGGGAGGAGAAAACAATCTGCCAGTTGGCGATGGGAAAATTCCGGCAAGACTGTCTCTCCTGCTCTAGAGTCATTGAATTTGCAACCGCCTGCTTGCAAACGAGCACCAACGCCACGCTACCCTGTACCATTGTGCAATCCTTCAAATTCTCTGGTTATAGTGGTAAAAGGCAATCAGAAACATGATAGTCAGTCGATTGTAGACGTTGTTGTCCCTGCTGACAATGGTGAGGGAAGAAAAGAACCTTGCAGGTCGAGAGAGCCTGTCATAAACAGTCGCAATGCGAAACTTACTTGTTGCATGCACTCCAGACGTTTTGTCACGGTCCAGCTCAAATGCAAGAGATTCCCAGCGAATGGTCCTGTCGATAGGTTGAGATGAATTCAGAATGCGACGCTGCTACTTTGTGCGACACTGCGGCCATTCGGTGTGCCGCAGCCACTGCGCAACAACATTGAACGACTGGCAACCGTTGATGGGTGGAATGAGTCCACATATACCAATGTATCATAACAGTGGCGATGATAAAAATGATGAAGTGGCCATATATGTACACCAAAACTGCCGGTCAATTTGACATCGGCTCTGTTCTCGTAACCAATACATCTAGGCCGTCGTCGAGAGTCGCCCGAGTTTCCACTTTCGAGATGCTTCGTTTTCAGACCATATCAACACTGCGCCAGCATGGCTCATCATCAGCCATGTTATCATCTCCTGCCACCTCGATCGCCCCGGTGCGACAACTGCATACCAATCTCGCGTACGCCAATCAATTGTCCGCGTCGTCGGATCAGGCCGCGAAACCCCAGGACCAGGACAAGACTGGCGCAAAAGCAAAGACCAAGCACAAGAGCACGCAGAAATTGCCCGGGGACTCGACATTTCACAAAGCGCCCTTTAATCTCTTGGATGCAGCGAAGCAGAATCTCAAACACACCCGCGAAACGCCGAAAAGCGAAACTGACAACCCGGAGGAAAGGGCTGGCGAAATTTCGAAGCGAGTGGCACTCTTGCGGTCACGGAGCAGCAACACCCAAAGAGCGAAACAAGAAATGGACGATCAACCCGGTCAAGTCGGCGTAATTAAAATACATGGGCCAAGAAAGTGCCTAGACGAAATTTTCAGAACTATTGCTCTCGACTGCTTCAAGCAAAAGCGCCATTGCCGTTTGGGGACGACCTTGCCGCAAACTCGACTGGATGGCGAGCCAAGAATCACTTCTTTCGATAATTATATTGTTAAAGATTCAGGCCTTAATTCTCCTTCCGTTGTCTCAAAGCTCCGACGCGCAACTAGAGACACGAGACTCGTCGGTTCACAATTAAAGAACAAAACCGCCTAGGATACCATACAGAAATGGATAGACTTGTCTCATAGTTATATAATTGAAATGCGATTTCTTTTTTCAAAAGAAAAAAAAAACGTAACGGATCTTTTGGGTTTTGAAGCTGCTATTAAGCGGTCACGGTTCATGACTTTTGAGTAGATGTAACAGTAAAGTGATCTTCGCCGGACCGAGAGCTACCTAGGTAGTAGTAATGGTTAAAAGCGCTCAAGACGATATGACCTGTAAAAGCTCCACACACCACTGGTCACTGAGGGCATCAAATACATTTGAAGAGCCAAAGATGAGATTTATGAATATGTACATGAAGTGACGTAAGTGTGCCTTCCAGAATGCGAGCCGTGATCAAGCAGGTAGCATTCAGTATAAACCCGCATTCGGGTAATTTTCCAAGATTTGCAGCTCATCCTGCATCAAGTTCAAAATATTCTCATAGCCGGCTGTCCAATCCATTGTTCCCATCGTTGCCGGATCCCAACCTTCCGGCAGCTCTGCCAAGGCAGATTCCCCAACCACACCAGCATCATCCGTCAGCGGCAGCATGTTTCCCTGTCCTTGCTGCTGCTGCTGCTGCTGCTGCTGCTGTGGAAAGCTCATCTCCGGTATCTGCCTCTCCAAGTACTGCTCCTGCGGCATGCCAGGCACGCCTTCCGGCCCTGGCACCAGCGACTGCGGCGGCATCCCGATGAACTGCTGGCTGAGCAGTTCATTGACGTTGGCAATGGCCTGCGGCATCTCGGGCACGGAGACGTTGCTGTTGTTGAGCTTGAGCTTGACGCCGACAAAGAGGCCGGCGACCTCGCACATGACGTGGCAGAGCTGGTGGAAGCGCTTGAGGCGGTTGGAGATGGCGAGCGCAACGTTCAGCGATTCGATGAATTCCTGAAGAATGATGAGGTCGTCGATGGAGAGCGTCTCGAGGACATGACGGAGGATGACGAAGAAGGGCGCAAATGGCGTGTGCAAGATTGTCCTGTTGATCATGTTAGCATTTCGTACGTGGCAACACTTTGCGTATACGTACCAGTTAATGTAGCTTGACGTAGCGTACGGTCCCATGCTCATCAGGTGCATGGAGCGTTTATGCGTGCGCATCGCCCTGCGCGCTGCTTCTACGCATTCATTCTTGAAAACCTCCCCGCCGGGCAGCGAAGAGACTGCCTGATACACGAGCGTCAAGTTTATCGACAGCTGAATCTCCTCGCCGATGCGGAAAATCTCCGTCAGCATGGGTTGCTCCCCATCGTCCGGGTACTGCGGCTGGTGTATCTCTGCTTCCTGCAGCAGGCTCCTGCACTCCTGGGCCAGAGCCTTGGCGTTGGCGACGCGCGTCTCTGCTGGGCTCTTCCGCGCCTTTGGCGAGTAGAGCTGCTCGTAGATGCGGCCCTGGGCGATGCTGGCGCGGACCCAAAAGCTGGTCATGCTCTTGGTGTGAGTGGTGGTTATTGAGTAGTAGCTAAAGGAGAACTCGGCTGGGATGTCAATGTCGTACTCGGGGATGCATGAGCCTCGGTTGAGGCGCAAGCACAGGGACTTGTCGAGGATGTAGACGTTCCAGAAGAGAATGCGCTCGAGGCGGACGACCTCGGGCGGCTTGTGCATGGACGAGCTGACACTCTGGAAACCGGCAGCGATGCAGAGCTGCGCTGCCGTTGCGCACAACTGCCAAGCGACGGCAGGCCGACCCTGGTCGATAGAGACAAAGGCCTAGAAGAAAGGTCAGCGACCTACGTTCAAGGTGCATTAGGGAATACCATCAAGTAGCGTATAAATCATACTCCAAGTAACAGGCCTTGCACATTTTCTGCTGTAGAAGAGAGCAGCAACGTCAAGTTGGCCAGACCCGTGTCAACGTTTGCTCTGCATAGCTCAGCATGAATCTTGTACTCTGCCCCGAGCCCAGGCGAGACACCCAATAGCCTCGACTCTTCGAAAACATAATACAGTATGGAACTGATGACAACGAATTCAAACCTGGACATATTGTCAAGATGGGCATACGTTCGCTTAATCAGTTCGTCAACGTCTTCCAGGCCGATTGAAGCGCAGAGCATCATGATCAAGGTCGGCGGATTGCCTATGATGCCGTGTCAGTCTGAAGACCCAGGGAAGAATGCAAAGCCTCAGTATCATACGAGTTAATCTCTGCAGCGCGGCGAGTGCCACGTGCAGCGGCGGCATCTCCAGCTTCCCCACGCCGCCCGGCGGAATGGGCTTCTGCATCGGGAACGGCGAGGCAGAGCTGGCGCCGGGGCTGCTGAGGTGCCGCTTGCCGAGGAGATCGTACAGACTGCCGAGCGCGGCGCCCATCTTGGAGTCGACGCCGTACAGCGTCGTGCTGCGCACCGCCTGCTTGAGCAGCGCCACCGTGATGTCGGTCTGCACGTTGAGGCCCTGGTCCGGCTCGGGCTCAGTGGAGTCAATGTTGGCAGGCGTGTTGATGGCGGACGAATCCGAAATGGTGACGCTCGCGTTGGGCGAGGCGACACCCTCGGAGCCGGTGCCATCGGTGGGAGAGCGCTGGCTGGCGCGGCGCTGGAGCAGCCGCTCGATGCTCCCGAGGCTGGCTTCTATCCTGTCAATCTTCTGCTCGCTATAGGTCATGGGTGTTAGATCTAGCTCTTCTGATTCGTCTCGAATGATTGATAGCAGTGAGAAGAACGCACTATACTGATGAAATGTGAATGCGCTGCTTGCGTTGGAGACCAGGATGCTCCACGCCTGTGGTCGTGCAAGTACGCTTGGCGGACTTGCAACTTGAACATGGTATCTTTTTATCACAGCGCGTCTGTCCGCGATTAGCTTATGTGTCAAGTTAAACACAAGGGTCAAGGCCTGCCATACCTTGCTTCGTCTGCATTGATCGCACTAGATCCGGTGGTGTCACATTAGCCTACGACTGGCTCTCAATGCTCAGTGAGCGGTGTCAATGCATTCATACCGCTCGGCGGGCCGGCTGCTCATTGGGTATATACTCCGGTGATGCCATATTGCTTTATTGTCGCTTTGAAATCTCTGCAGACGATGTCGTGGGCTTGCGACACATCTACCAATTAGTGTCGTTCAAGGCTAAAACCTTTCGTTTGTCGTTTGTCGGGAGGTCAAGGCGGGGGCATTGGCGATTGATAAGCGTCACACTGCCGAGGCAAACGCCACTGCTGTCAACTCTAATTCGATGTGGCTGAATGAATTAGAATGAGATAACCAGTTCTTTTTGTTGAGAAGGATGAAAAACTCTCGAGATGCCGTGAAGACAGATCAAGCGCTACCCACTCGAAATGACTGCAACGTACTCCTTGAAATCCACCACCCGTGCCTCCGCCACAGGGAACGTCGACATTTTTTCCGCACAGCCCCATCCTGGCCAAGCTGCCCGCTTTCGGTATCGCCCCCCTCGGCAGTGCTGCGAGTGGCATCATCGAGGACTTTTGACAGGGCTGTGGCTGTCGTCTCCATTTGAGTTTCGGGGTAATATAATAGCCTTGGCTTGGCAATTTCTCAGCCCTAGAGCCACGTAATACTGCAATATTGAGCGCGCTACACGTGCTGTCCTGCATGCATCCATTCTGTCACGATAAACAGGGTGGCCTGCTGTTAATCTATTTAGCCGCGCTGAGTGTTTAAATCATGACAAATGGAATTGCTTGTCTTGTGAAACGCCTTTCTAGTAAATACACACATGCCCAATTCGCTTCATTTTAATTCTTCTTCTATACCTTCTTCTCCATCTCGCCCTTGATCCTCGTAATCGTACCCGCTCCGCCGTAGACCATGTTGGTGTAGACCATGGCAACGCTGGCACCTGCATTGAGCACCTGGAGGGCTTGCTCGCCGTTTGAAATACCACCAGTCGCGAACAGCGTCTTGCGCGAATCGCCCTTGTCAGCCGTGGCATTGCCCTCGAGTGCGTAGGCGTCCATCATCTTGCGGTAGCGGCCGACCAGATCCAGCGTGCGCGAGAACATGGCTGGGCCGGAGTAGCCACCGGTTTCGCTCAGTGCGCGCTGATCCTTGGCGGACAGCCGCGTGCCCTCGGGGATGATGCCAGTGCGTCGCTTCGTCGTGTTGCCGACGATGACGCCGTCGACACCGCTGCGATGAACAGCCTCGACGACGCCAGCCATTTGCACATCGTCATCCTCATCAGGTGAGACCTTAACCATGACCTTGGGGCGGGTCTTGCGGTCGGTCTTGTGTGCGGCCTCGACAACGGCGGTCAGGAGTCGGGTGAGAGGCTCAGTGGCCTGGAGATCACGCAGACCAGGCGTGTTGGGGCTGCTGACGTTGACAACGACAATGTCTGCGTAGCGCGCCAGGCGATTCACACAGTAGACGTAGTCGGCAGCAACTGCAGCCTGGTCTTTTTCGTTCGTCTCCTTGTTCTTGGCGACCTGCACAGCAAGCAGATGACCATCCACCAGACTGCCAGGAGGGACGCTAGCCTCGCCGTTGAGCACCTGCTCCTCCGTAGCCCCAATCTCCTTGGCGAAACGACGCACGCGTCTGCGCAGTCGCTGGGCCACGACGTCGGCACCCTGCGAGTTGAGACCGTAGCGATTCACCAGGCCGTCCAGCCCGGCGACGCGAAAGCAGCGTGGGCGCTCGTTGCCAGCCTGGGCAAGGGGTGTGATGCCACCAATCTCAACCACGCCGGCACCAAAGCCAAAGAGAACATCCGTCAGCTCGCCATCCTTGTCCAAGCCCGCCGAGATGCCGACGGGGTTGTCAATGGTGGCGCCAAATACCTCAGTCGTGAGCTTGGAGGGGTCGCCGTTGCGGGGCTGGCGCTCGCGCGGCTGCAGGTTGACTTCGTAGAGGGCCTTTAGGATCTTGGAGCCGATGTGATGCGCATCCTCAGCGTCGGGGAAGAGCGTGCGCAGCAGCGGCGGGATGATGTGTTGGTGGAGGAGCGACGCGCGTGTGTCCGTCACGTAGAGGTAGCCGACGTAGCCGGTCGCGGCGAGGGCGGTGGCGTAGAGGGCGACCTTGGCGCGACCGAGGCCGACGGATCCCCCGGAAGAGGTCGAGGCGAAGCGTACCGGCGTCGAGGTTCGAGGGAGGCGCGGCTGCGTGGCTCGTGGTCGGACTGGCAGCCGGCGGCAGGCCGATTGCCGAAACGTGGGCATGGCGGACATGGCTGTGTTCGCAGAAGTGTAGAGGACAATGCTCCGAGCTGACGCTGTGGAATTGGCCCTCTGGTCCTGCTCGTCTGCCGGCTAAACGAGCGTTGTGTGTTGTTGTGGTAGATACCGTTTCCCAATTGGGAGTCTATTTAGAGCTCCCGAAAATCACGAGCTGTTGTCGGAGCTTGAGGGGACAGTGTGAATTGGGCACCAAACTGTACACAAACACTGTTTCTACAACACCATACCACTGGCATGGTAACGAGTCCAGCAGACGGAAATACCAATAGAAATACCGTCATCTCCAAAACCAAAATACACAGATACAGTCATTTTCTGAAATTCTTAAGTTTTATGCCGCGTAGCACCTGCCGAATACTGTATCTCTACTATGATCTGGCGATATGGAGCGAGGTGTTGGGCTGGCCTCTTGAGAGGCCGCGCAACAGGGTCCAGGGTTGGGAGATGTGGGATAAAACAATGGAAGGCATAGTATGAAGAAAATTCGAATAGCAAATAATCAGTTAGTGCATCGCGTCTTCAGTGATCGGCAGTGTCTCCCGCAACGGCATCGACTAATGCTCACGTCTGACACCGGCAGTCGCAGGCACACAGACCAGTTTGCGTAGCCAGGTGCGATAATCGCGATGTGGGCTGACAGACTGGAGCCACGTTTTGACCGCCTAAAGCATCCTAGGACATCAACAACTGCGACAAACTATGTCGCAGCAGTGCCGTCGAAGACATCAGCAGATGTTGACAGATGCGCTGGCCGTCTATTGCGGTTGCGCAGGGCATCAAACCTTGCGAATTTCCTTTCCATGATTTGGATGAATTGACATCCGCTTTGGGTTTAGATTTTCTATTTAGAGCTGTTCTTAGAAGAGATGATCATACCTACTTTATAGCGATGCACCTGCATAAAGTTGCATCGATCACAGGTCGATGGCGCGCAACGCCAGTGCCACCCTATGGACGATTTTCGACAATCAACCACAGGCGACAATGATGATCTTCGAAGTTGGCTTAATTTCATGCACAAAAAGATCGATATTCGACGTCCGATTGCCGAGCGCAGCTAAAGAGGAATTACTGGCCATTGCTTCGGCACATTCTATGGCCCTCGCCAGGTCGAGATCGGTAAGGCCAAGTCGATTCTGCAACTCTAATAAGTATCAAGCCCAGACCTTTCAGGCGCATTCATTCCCATTATATATAGCAGTTGGTTTTATCGTGAAGTCTCATCTTTGCTGTTGTTGCTTATGCAGCAAGATCCGCGCCGTATGGTGGAGTGTAGCGAGGCACAGCAGACATGCTGTATTGGCAAGTCTACACAGTACCGAGACTGACGTTATAGAGTGTATCACACATTTAAGAAATGATAATCGATAAAATGACGAGGTAGCTGGTATTGCCCGTGGCTCCCAGTGCTTGTTCACAACGCAGCGCGTTTACCACAGATATCTGCCCTGCTTGCATTTTTCTTCAGTTCCTGTAGACTTGGATTGAACACAAAAAATAATTTACAGCCTGCGATAATTATCTCAAACTTTGCCTTGCTTCAGCTGTAGGCCATGGATCATAACTCGGAAACAAGAAACCCACTTGTGACGAGCGGCGGATCTCGCTCAGGATGGCTGAGCCGGAGCGGTCATCATAGGTAAAGAACCTGGAGCCGAATGCTCCCGGTGGAGCTGTCACTAAGATGGAGGCCCATATGACAAGGAAAAGAAAACGTACGCGCGCGAAAGTACCGGTAGGGCTATCGCCACGCATCATTCAAGACCGGGCGCTGCGGTGCCGGTGAGCAGACAGCTTTGGGAACATGCAGACTCATCCGCTTTGGGTAAAAAAAGAACATGTTGGTGGACTTGGCAAAACTGTTGGATCAGCATAGCGTAGCCTTCTCGGCGGGATCAGCGTGCCATGCCAGTTTGGCAGCGACAGGGTTGGGCTGACAGGCGGTTCCACCACACCTGATTCACCTGGAGCGTGCCCATTGTAAGTTGCTCGCTCGCGATATGCAAACTGGCGAGGAATTTCCTTCAGGAGGCCGCCGCATCGCAGAGAGACGAAAAGGCTTTGCTAGACTTGCAGAATGCATCGGGATTACGATCGATAGTGCCGCCGCACAGCCCCATCGGCGTCGTCATTGTTGTCGCACTGGGACGGGATTCTCAAAGACTTTGGCTGGGTGTACATCGACCGGAAATAGGGTCTTTGAGGCGAGGGAGGTCTCCCGGGACGGGATTCGGCCGTGGTGGGTCAGGCAGCATGGAAGGCTGAGAGAAGAAATGCGAATGGTATGTGACGACATGGGTAATTCAGTCGATAGCAATTCCAAGTAGAAAGGACAAACATTACCAAATTCGCTATAGACCCAATAATACCCGTCGAGATGATAAATGTGAGCTGCTTGGTCTTCAAAATACAGCTTCCGCTGGCGAGTTGCCAAACACCAGCAACCAAAGTCGCATCACCAGCCTTGCTCGACTACAAAAACTTTGCAGAGCCACAGCGGCTCATGAAACCCGTTGCATCCACCACATCGCCTACCATATCCCACTAAACTTTCGCCCAGCGTCCACCAAATCAGGCCCCCGGACACCGCAAGCTGCCCACCACCCAGCCTTACACACCTTTCCCAAACAGGTATTCACGATGTTGGCTTGCACCTCTGCTTACCCGATTCAGACCTCACACAGTGAGACTTGGCTCAGCACAGGGTTTCCTTGTCGGATGCACGGCTCTCAAAAGTGTGCTGCGAAGCCTACGTGGCCCTCGCTGCCATTTGCTAATGGTGTCGAAAATAACGCGGGCTGCCAACCTCAACACCCATCGCCCGGCCGCATATCCGGAGATGCGGGACCAGTGGTCCCCTAACCTAACCACACATACCCCTGCGCGACGGGGATGACATGTTTTGTACGGCAGTCACAGTTACATTTGCAAGTCCCTTTTCCTCTTGTCAGTCTCTGAGCCGCCTGAGCCATGACGTTGTGGCTGGGGCTTATTACGGCTCCTCGGTGATTTGTGTCTGGGGATATATAGCTGCTGCTTACCCTCTCCCCAGCTCGACAGCTTTGAATCATCACTCTCGTACATCAAGCTGCTTCACATACAACTTTGACTCGATTTTAATACTACCCCAATTTCCTACCTAATCTGCAATACAACACATCCTCCATCATGAAGTTCTCCACCATCACCACCCTGGCTTTCGCCTCTGTCGCTGCCGCTGATCTCATCAACAACGACACCGAGGAGCTCAAGCTCGACATGGACGACGTCCCCATGTCCTGCAAGACCATCTGCACTCCCATTGGCACCCTCTCCAAGCAATGCGACGTCGATCTCGGCCTGGGTGAGAGCAAGAACAACGATCTCCTCCACAACCAGTGCGTCTGCACCAACAAGAGCTTCGACGTCGGCAAGATTGCCGCTGAGTGTGCCGACTGCATGCACCAGCATGTCAAGGCCAAGCGCAGCTGGGGCAACCACGACGACGACGACGACATTGACTCTGACGATGTCAAGGGTAAGACATTTTTTTCGAAAGCCATTGGTGTGAGCCTGCTTGCTAACTTCATCTATAGACATTGACCGTCTCGTCTCCGGCTGCAAGTTTACCTCCACCCACTACAACCCGACCATGGCCGCTGCTGCCGCCACCATCACCGTCGACGCTACTGCTCCCTCGCACAAGGACCAGCTTACAACCACTATCTCCGGCAAGCACAACGCCGCAGCTCCTACTGGCGTTCCTGGCTATATGTATGCCGGTGCTGCTGCCGCCGCCGCTGCCGCCATGTTTTAAACAATTAGCATGTGCAATGGCTACAAAAGTTTCTTCTCTTGCCGCTTAATGGTGGTTTACGGCTTTTGAGGGGCATGTGTAATTGGAGTAAATGGGTTTTCAAGACAGCGTTGCATTTTATACCTCTTTGAACGCAATTTTTGGCTATCACTTTGGTTTTCTATGAATAATGAAACATGACAATTGATTGTAAATGACTTTCCAGCAGTTCAGTGCAGAAATCCTCCGAGATCGCTTCTTCGTGGGGCGTCTCGATCTCACCCCGCAACTGGGCCGCAAGTAAGCAGAGCTCTGTTTGGGCAAAAAGTGCGGAGAAGGACAGTCTGTTTCTAAGGAGAAGAAATTTATCCGAGATCTCTCTAATTGCTAGTGAAGCACAACAGTATTAAATAACCTCGGATTTTTTCAACGTGCGGCTAGCGCAGCTTAGCTTGCCAGCTTGATGTCGATCACCGCAAGTAATACGTGGGGGTGCCACGCTACTTAAGAAATGAGACGCTCTTTTCAACTCGCTTCTTCCAAAGTGAAACAGACATCATGGTCTTTGCTTAAGCAGTCATTCGCCAATTGTATATAACTCTGCGTTAGTTTTACGTCGTCTCTGCGCCATGCGACCCTGGCCCGCTCAGCTTGCGCTGGCAGGCCTCACCACCGCCTCGTCCTATCACGACGGCGCCGGCGTCCTCGCCCACGTCAACCCGCTCGTCGGCACACGCGGCTTCACCCCCAACGACAATGGCGGCATGATACCCTCCGTGTCGCCGCCGTTTGGAATGACGCGCTGGACGCCGCAGACGCGGGAAAACTACATTTCCCAGGTGCCCTACTCGGACCACGACCGCCGCCTGCACGGCTTCCAGGCGACGCACCAGCCGGCCATATGGATGGGCGAGTCCGGGCAAGTGGTGCTGACGCCGGGCACCGGCGATGTGATCCGAACCAAATTTGAGCAGCGTGGGCTTTCTTTTCGCAAGGAGGACGAGAAGAGCACCGCGTATGTCTATGAAATTTTGCTAGATGCGGACTCGGTAGGCGAAGCGGGATGGAATTTGACGGAGCAGTGGGCTTCAGAGACCATGGGAAAGCAATGCCCGCCTTGTCCAGGTGGCGCTGCTAATGTCCCTGGGGATGTGGAAGAGGGCGCTGGCGGACGCGTGCGTCGGGGCATCGTGGGTCAGATGCCTGTTTTGAACGAAAGGGTTCTGGTCGGTAATCAGCAAAGCAGGAAACGCGAGGCATATGATAGAAGTATCCGCGTGGCCATGACTGCTTCGGCGCATGTTGGCCACTTGCGATTTGATTTCGAAGACTCCGCTGGTAACAGCACACAGACGCCCTACATCACAATTCAAGCCAGCCGGTCGAACTGGATAGGAAGTGTCGAGATTGACGCAGCGAAGAAAGAAATTTCCGGAAGCAACAGTCAACGCCAAGATTGGGCCTTGGGTCCTGATCGACCAAAGTCGTTCCGGGGCTATTTCGTGTCTCGATTCTCTGAACCTTTTGCCGAATTTGGCGCTACCGAAGCTGGCGACATCAAGAAAGGCACCAGCAGACTTGAAGGCAAAGACGTCGGCGCATACGCCACATTTAGCAAATCAGCCCGCCGCGTTGAGGTCAGAACAGGTGTCTCATTTATTAGCATCGAGCAGGCCCGACGTAACCTCGACCTGGAGATCCCCGACGGGACTAGCTTTGACAAGACGGTTGAGTCGGTCAAGTCTGCCTGGCTAGAGAAGATGGACCGCATTTCCATCGCTGGTGCAAACGTCACTGATCCCGAGCATGACCCTCTTGCTGTCTTCTACACCGGCTTATTCCACTCGTTGCAGTATCCCAGCGACTTCTCCGAGCCAACCACATCCGTTGATGGTGGTACGCGTCGCTACTACAGCGGCTACACCGACAGTGTGCATACCGAGGATGACTCTTACTACCAGTCCTGGTCCATTTGGGATACATACCGCGCTCAACATTCTCTGCTCACCATCTTTGCGCCAGAACGTGTCAACTCCATGATGCGCACGCTGCTCAAGATTTTCGACTGGTCCGGCCGCCTGCCTCTCTGGGCCAACATGGTCGAGACCAATATCATGATTGCCACCAACGCCGACGCTGTGCTTGCCAACGCCCTCGTTCGAGGCTTCCGCGGCTTCAACATCTCTGCCGCCTGGGCTGCCGTCAAGAAGGACGCATACGAGCCGCCGGAGCGCGATACAGAGCTTCTGTACTACGACCGCGAGCCCGACACGCCGCACGAGGCTCGCGCTGGGCTGACAAGCTACCTCGCCCACGGCTGGGTCGACAACGACCACTGGGCTGAGTCGGCCAGTCGCACACTCGACTATGCGTTCAACGACTGGGCATGTGCGTCGGTGGCGCAGCACGCGGGTGAAAATGCGACAGCAAAGGAGCTGATGCAGCGCAGCTTCAACTACAAGAAGATCTGGAACAATGACACCCAGTTCATGCAGGCCCGCAACAGCAACGGCTCCTGGGCCAACGACACCTGGGGCTGGACTGAGGGCGACAAGTGGGTGTACACCTTTGACGTGATGCACGACGTGGGCGGCCTGGCGTCGCTCTTTGACGGCGGCAAGAAGGGCATGAAGCGCAAGCTCGATGAGCACTTTGCCGGCGGCCACAACATGCACAGCAACGAGCCCTCGCACCACGTGCCGTACCTGTACGCCATGCTCGGCTACCCATCCAGCACCGCGGAGCAGGTGCGCAGTCTGGCGCGCAGCGAGTACAATGCCACGGCGGCCGGGTTGAGCGGCAACGAAGATCTCGGCCAGATGAGCGCGTGGTACGTGCTGTCCGCGCTTGGTTTTTACCCGGTGAACCCTGCGAGCGACCAGTACATTGTCGGCACACCGTTCTTTGACGAGGTGCGCATTCGAATGCCTGAGGGGCCGGGCACGAAGGGGGAGCACGAGCTGGTCATTTCTGCTCACGGTGCGGGCACAAAGGGCTGGAAGTACATCAAGAGTCTCAGAGTGGATGGTAAAAAGGTGCATAGCCCGGTTTTGAAGCATGCGGATGTTGTTGGTGCCAAGAAAATTGTCTTCGAGATGAGCCCGACTAAGACTTGCTGGGGGAAGATGGGAACCGTCTGATTCAACGTCTTCGAAGCTGTGGATGTCTCATGCATATATACACCCATCAAACTATGCTATTCTATCAAATAATCGTAGAAGATTGTCTAACGAGGCTTGGGAAATCAAAACACACCACAATGTCGCGGTGAAATTGCAAGAATGAGTCTATTACATAAGACAGTCGCCGGTCGTTGTAATTAGATAATTCTTATAAAAACAACACGAGTAATAACCCAAACAATAATTATTACAGAAATTAGAGGCAGAAAATGCAAAACAGAAGTATCCCGTATTCCAACTTACTAGCTGGTGGATATCTTGCTAAGCAGCAGCAACTTGCAATCCACTACTTCCAGGCATTAGCCTCATGCCACATGTTACTTCTAGGGACTAAATCAGTCCTCTTCATCGTGATTCCGAGCATCTGAGCATTCTGGCCGCGGCAATTGATGGCGCTTAAAGCGGTATATCCCAGTAGGACGCCGCACGTTCCAGGCAGGTGGAAAGCTTGATCGTCGCCTGGGAGCCTGCACGGGTGAGGTGGCCCATCCCGTCGCCACGGCGTAATCAGCCAACTCATCCAATTCTGCTGGCGCTGCGGATCCGGCTGGATTGGTAAAGATGTCTTGGAAAACATCATCCATTTCGAATTCCTCAGCTTCTGAAAGCGGGCAGTCGGATGCCGGCGACAAACTTGGGCCACGCGAAGACTGTCCTCCTTCTTGGTCGAGATACTCCATCAGCTCTTCGCGAAAAGGACGCGGCGATGCGGTGCGATCAGAGAATGTATAACGGGGCTTTTCAGGAGATGCCATAATGTTGCCGAAATCAGCAATCTGCTGGGCGAGATCGAAGAGCTCGGGCAAGGCAAGTCGTATGTTAGCTTCAATGCGTCGCACTGTATAGAGCAGCCCGGCCACGGTAATCAAAAGTAGAGCAACACTTTGAGCCACAAGTAGATCAAGAAAAGAAGTCATTATCATTTTTGAGTAGCTGAAAATGCTTAGAGTTCAATGCTGGTGCTAGTCTCTTGAAGACTAACCAGCGGCGATTTAAATACTTTGAATACTGTCCAATGAGTTCATGATTCACGAAAACAGCGGAGCTGTATTGCGCATGAAACTAACAAAGAATATGTGTCAGAATCTGGCACGTATCAATCAATCACCAACTACCACAAATCAGTTGCTGAGCAATCGTATCGTGTCAACTGCTCAAAGATGCGGCGAATTCTGCTACTACGGAATACCTACCCTAGAGTGTATCCACATGTCGCAAGATAATTGTACGCGGGCGGGGATGAGAGTGAAAAACGCTTGATGTATATTTAGACAGATAATATTAGGTATTTTGCAATCAAACATGATAAAATAGCGATGGCTTCGACCAGCGATAACCAGATTACAGGCCAAAATTCACAACAGGACGCTCCACAAACACACAAGCACCATAGGGACAACGCCAAGTACCGCCAAAACAACCCACCATAATTCGACGGTAAAGCTTCTTCTTAGCCAATGGCTCCATCCGTTAAGCTGCTTCGGCTTATGAATACATTTGCTGGTGCCGTATACAAGACATCCCAGACCCGGGCGTGATTCGCACTCAAAGTGCATACGCCGGCGGCGCATAAGCAATCTGCAAAGCAGAATTAGCACAATTGATCTCGTCTTACTTGCTTGAAACAAATGAATGAGAACATACGGGACACTGCCGCGGCAAAACCGCAAATCGCTACCCAAGTCACATTTGTGGCTGTTTGGACACTCCAGATGTAATCGGCGACGTTCCAGCAGCCACTCAATCTTCAATGCCACGCCGGTGCGCACCAAGCTGCGAAAGTGCACATTGGTGTGCTTTAGAGACAGAGCATCAGGATACGTGAGATGCTGCGAAATGGCGAGATGAATTTCGGTCGGCAGCGACATGAGGTGCAGTTTTGCCGCTGAAGGTGCTGCTGCTGCAGCAGGTAC
>JARDXD010001076.1:0-38261 GCA_029218145.1 Aphanocladium album
AGAGAAGGAGGGGCGGGGAACCTTGCAGGCGTGCTGAAAACGCTTTTACAGGGCTTCTCTTCAGCACTGTCGATCTGGCTTTTGCTGCAGGCTGCAGGGCGTCTGCGAAATTAAAACTGGTGGCCTAGGTATTTTCTGTTCCTTGTAATTGCAGTTTACCAGCTTCCCAATTGCCACTTGCCAGCTTGCCAGCTTGCCAGCTTTTAGTTACCCCCACCTGATTGTTGTTGGGGCAAAAGATGGACTGGGTACTTGGTGGCTAGTGATGCAGCTTGCTTGCGCCGATGGTTGACGAGATTGAAAAAAATGTCGCAGCAAGGTGTTGAACGGTCTCTTGTGTTTTTTGAGGAATTTTTCCTTGTTTTTCTTCTCTTTTCTTTTCGAAACCGCTCGTCGCTCGCTGCTGTATATTCTTTTGTCGTTTATCGTTTGCTTCCTGCTCGCTAGCTTTCCCTAGCTCTCTCATCAATGACGTCTGTCGTATTCCTGGTCGGTCTCCTGCACCGGCCGCGTGGCTTGCGTCTTCTGAGGCTCTTTTGCTCCGGAATGCCAAACAATGAGAAAAGGGAACCAAAAAAGTGATGATAAAAAGAGAAGAAAAGAGCTGGTAAACTTGGTCAGTCTTTTACATTGCTGCCCAGTTTCTTCTTTCCCTTTTGTATCTTCCCACACCCGCCAAGTCTCAGGCGCCTAGAGCTATACGTAAAGTAAAACGGTATAAATCCCAAGGTGTCGTCATAGGCAGCTTCCGCATAGGTACACCAAGCGTCACCTAATCCCGTCGCTGGCCTCACCCCCCAGCACAAGGGCACAGGACGCAAGCCCAGGCAGATGCGTTCTTTAATGAATTGCACACACATATACACGTTGTACGCATACTTGCATACATCCATCTAGCAGAAACAAGCATGTGCGCTTGGCCCCCTACCAGCTTTCTGCAGGCAAACCCTTTGTCGCAATATGGCATCTACACCCGAACACCGGCACCTCATCTGTACCAATGTCCAGGTGCTTTGTAGCCGTCCTCTCCTCTACCAAGCCTCGCTCAATGCTGCTCCATCAGCCCACATCCAGTAAACCCTCGTCGTTAGTTGCAAAACGGCGTTTCCAAAAAAAAAAAAAACGTGTACACCCGCGCCGTTCCATCGCCAGCCAGTCCGCCCAGGCACATGCAGGCCACCCCGTCTGTGGTTGGGCCGCTCCCGCCGCACGCCCTAGGTGGCTCAGCCCATTCCATCCTGCAGCACAGCTACCGAGCTTCCTTGGCCTTGTCGAGTCCCTACCCGTTACGCATCAACACATCTACGTAGTAATAAGCTCTCCTTTTATTCGTCACTTTGCAATACATGCTTCATCTTTCGTGGCGCAGTGCTTTGCTTTGCTTGCTTGCTTGCTTTATTCATGTATTCTTCCTTGTCAACATATATAATGATTCTTTTACACACCTTCCCGTCAACTGCTATGCATTTTGTGTAATATCCGCCATGTGCTGTAAAAAAATGAAAGAATTTAAACAACGTCGCTAGATTGCATTCGCTTGCTCTCTTCCGCATGATCCACTGTCTTTTATCCGTCGTCCCCTCTTTGTATTGTTCCTCCTCTGCCTCCTCACTTTAGTCGTGATAAACGCCCAGAGCCTTTGACAGCAGCCGGTAGACACAAGCACAAGCGGTCGCGATCTGCATCATCATGTTAGTCTGTTTCGCTGTTTCGTCGCCTCCAACCATTCTCCCAGTAGCACTTACCCAGTTCCTTCTCAAACACAATCGAAATGTCGTCGTGCTCTCCCGGCAGATCCGGAAGATCCAGACACACAAACGCCATGTCGTCAAAATCCCCATCCTTCTCTTCCGGCACCCGCGGCAGTGGAAACTTGGCGTCCACAAACTTGATGCCCGACTTGCCGCTCCGCTGAAACGACTCATACACGTCCGTACCCTTGAGCAAAAAGTTCATGCAGTGCCCGTGCTGCCAGTTTTCAAAGAATGCCAGCAGCTGCACCTGCTTGTCCTCTTGTCGCACCACCTGGATTCGCGTCAGGCCCGCCTCCCACTTCTTATGGATTGGCACAACCATTCGGCGCCGGGCAATCGCAAACGTCGTCGCCATCGCGTCGAAAATCACTTCGTATCCCGTCACCGCGAACTGGAATTCGTGCAGATCCTTGAGACTGTTGAATTCCAGCGTCCGTATCGTCTGCTTCTGTCGTACCATGTTCAGACCGTGGCTCATTTCCGTCGGCAGCTCCTTGGGTACCTGCGCCTCCGAGATGGATACAGTCATGTCCGCCTGGGGCTGCCTGAGCATGCGGAAGACCATTTGGTTCGACACGTCTAGTCGCAGCCGCATCTCACCAGGCGCCACGTTGATGCGGTCCGTTACCATGCCGTTTTGGTATTCCACCACTACTTTGAGCTTGTCTGACAGCACGGATGTTGGCTGTTCACCATTGGGTCCAAACTCGTCATTGATGATTTGCGCTGCTTTCCAGGGCATCCGTCCAAACGGTAGTATCCCCGCCATGTCTCGTATCCTCTCTGATATTTGCAGGCTGCGTAGTGGCACGTTGGCAAAGATGCGTTCGTCTACCTCCAGCGCCGTTCCTGTGATGAGCGAGTGAAATCGCACCCTCTCCTTTTCGTCGGTAAAACTAAGCACCATACGGCCCTTTTGCCGGCTTCCTTCAAATTTGAGAGACAGGGCTGGCGCATCACCCTCACCTCGGAAGAAGCCAAACTGCACCGGCAGCAGAGGCGGGTAGTTGTGCTGCACTCCGCTCAGCGTTCTCGTCCGTGGTCCCGTCACGGCAGCTACGCGGAACCCGGCGTGCCAGTTTCTCGGTCCCGCAGGGCCGTTTTCTTTATACATTCGTTCGAACAGCGCCACCTCGCATCCCGGCACCGAGTCCTTGGGGAACGCGCGGGACTGCGGATCAGAGTCGATGTACTGGAACGCGGGTAGCGTGTTCCTGAAAACGACTGTTTCGTCCGGTCGAGGCTTCAGCATCGATCGCACCCGCGCTCCGAAATCATACATATTCCACAGCATCCGGTAGTCGGCTTGCAACAGCTGCACGGCAATCATGAATCCACGGGGCAGGCGGAGCTCCAGCGTGCAAGTATCGTTGCGCCACCGAACGTCTTCCCAAACTGGGCCTGCACCCCTGTTATCTTGGATAGCCAGCTGAATCACACCATTCTGGCTGGCAATGATAAACACGAGACCTGTTTCCGATTTGGGTCGCAGCATAGACAAGAAACAAGAAAAGTAATATCGCTGCGCCTCTCTTCCCTGCTCCATCAAGAAGCAGTCGGCAGCGACTCGGCCGTAGCTGAAAAAATCGGGCATATCGGTGAGTGGCAGTGCGTTCAAAATTTGCATGTTGGTCGTTGGCTTCTGAATGGCAGATATACCCGAGCCCCAGTTGCCGGATAGCAGCGCAACCATATCTTGACTCATGGCTGGATATTCTAGCCAGATGGCTTTATCAATGGTTGCCGGTAAGAATGGTTCCTCTGTGGGTAGGAACCCATTTCTCTTCATAGACATGGCTAGCTTTTTAAGTGACGACATGAGCTGCTCGGTGGCAGCCAGAATTTCAGGATCGGGTGGGAGTCGCCGTGTTTGCGATGTTTCGGGTATGGCATGCTGGCACAGCCAATACGCCTTGGTCAAGTTGGCATAGGCCTGCTGTTTGTCCAGTTCATTCTGCATTTGCGCTTTTGGCGTGGCTTGCGTATTGGGCTGCTGGTGTTCTCTGATGGCCTGCTCTAGCCCCAGGCGACCTTTTAAGAACCACCAAAGCCCTGCGCGACCAAGCTCTCTCAGCTCGCAGTTTTGTAGAGGTGTGATGGTTTCGGCATGGAGGCGGAACAGCTCGTGAAGGTGTGTCGTTCGCAAAACAAAGGCCTCCAGCGCTTCGTCACTTTCTCCTCCCACTGAGTCGTTGAGTCGTAGGGAAGCCATTCTCGCAGCCATTGGCCGAGGGTCTTCGTTGTATTGCGGAAAGCCTGATCGTGCGCCGTTGGGATCGGGGGAAGGCAGCGAAGGCGCGTAGGTGCTCGATGCCAGCGATGTAAGCGATGCTGCCGGGCTGTAGTCGAGGGGCCTTCTGGCTGGGTAATTCTGAGGAGATTCGGCAATTGTTGTAGGTGGTGCCGCGGCTGGCGGGGCTCCATCCTCCCAGTTTCCATCGTAGGCAACGCTCGAGTTACGCGCGGCTTGGGCGAATGCTTGTCCCTCGGCTCTGCGCATCTGAGCCTGCTGCGTCTCAATGAACGACTTTCTATTCTCGTCGCTCGTCGGGCTTGCTAGAAGCCCGCTCGTAGCAGGCCTACTGGGAAGATCCAGCTTGGGCTGCGTCGCCAGCGGAGGTGGTGACTCGCGCCACTTGGCAGGGTAGTCGGTATTGCCATTGCTCTCTTGTGGCTCTGGGGAGTAAATAGACGAGTAGCCCGTCTGGGTTCTGGTTATACGCTTCGGTCTAAATATATCGCCGGTGGGAGCAACAGGAACCCGTTGCTGGGGTGGCACGACCGCAGGAGTAGGCGCTGCTGCGGGAGGATGCGCGGCAGCTGGAGGAATGGGGGGCTGAGGAGATCGCGCCAGTTTCTTTCGAGATATTTCAATAGTTGGAATCTCGCACTCATCTCCGCCTTCGCCTATGATTTCTGGCCTCGCGTCGGAGAAGTGTATCAGAAGGCCCTAGCGGTTGGGAGGAGGGGAAAATGCGCCGCGTGCCTTGCCAGTTGCCGCGGCCAAGCAAAGGCAGGTGGCGGTGGGAGAGCGTGGCCGCGAAGAGGATGGGCGACCAGCTGGCCTGGTGGGCGCAAGTCAAGAAGCACAGTCGACAGGTATGCGAATCAGTTGAAACGTGGGTGTTGTGCAGAATGAGGTTGTCGTCGAGGTGCTGTGGGCGGTTTGAGGTGCAGGTGGTCTGTGATGTTGTGCAGCAAAATGGTACTTTGGCTGGCCGCAATGATTTGGTGCGTCGCCAAGTCACTTCCCGAAGCCTTGTGAAGGCGCGGTGCGTCGGCTACCTTGGCGGGCTGAGATGCGCCTTGAAGCAGCTGCAGAGGGGCACGAGGTCTGGAAGGTCCCCTACAAAGACCCCAGAAAGTCCCCTGCACGACTAAAGGTGTAGTGGCTTATACCGGGTTACCAACAGCCAGTCTTGTGTTGCTGCGTGGCAGGTAGGCTCGGTCAGGTCAGGCTGCCAAGAGGTGCGCAACAGCAGTTATAAGGTAAGTAGTTTAGAAAGAGAAAACAAAGAAGGAAAAGAAGACAGATGGGAGATGGAGAAACGGCAAGGCAAGGCAAGGCAAGGCAAGGCCAGCAGCGCCGCCCCAGCCTGGTTTGATCAACAAGGGAGCCTGCCCACCCAGCGCCGATGGCACGAAAAGGCAAGCTGGTGGGTTGGCGGGTACAGCCAGTGGCATGAGACGACTGGCAGAGTTTCTTTGGCTTGACCAGCAGGCGCTGCAGGGATCATTCGCTGCAACTCGCAAGGCCAAGCAGGGACGAGCAGCAGAAGCACCACGTTTATTACGAGGCACAGGCGGCGGTGGCGGGTACAATACGCTGTCCCACTAAATACGGAGCACCACAAAGCAGCCAGGCACGCATGCCTCTCAAGCCCTGACGAGCCTAACACCAGTCAGCACGTCTTGTTTGCGTGTGACTTTGAGCAAGGTCAAAGAAAGCCTTGGAGGCTGTACATGAATAAAAGTATTTTTAGCGTACTGCCTACCAGATATGCATTGTCGCCTCTGCGGGTGCAGCCAAAGCGTGTCGCTAGAGTACGTTGTTAGATTGCTACTGGGTTGATATACCTAGGGACGTCGGGTACTATAGCTAGCGAGTTGCCAAGAACTTCCTGGCTAGCCGGTCAAGTCTCCGAAGAGAAGTGAAAAAGTCACCAGATGAGAAAAAGAGTCTGAATCGAAAAAGGCCAAAGATGCCAAACATGGCGTTGCGCCTGCCCTGCTGGATCTGATTCATCTTGTTACAGTCCCCTGAGACACACCCATCCTTGCTCGCGGTAGTTACCATGACGCAACAACTGCCTATCCCAGGTGCTCCAGCAGGTTGATGTCGCTAAGCTTACAGGGGCTATCCGCTGAGGCTCGCCGTGGAGCAAAAGCTGCCCTTGGCCGATCGTCAATACAATAATACCAACGAGGCGAGGCTAGTATTTGATAAGCGTCCTAGCTAATATCAGTTACCACGTTGGCCGGCTAGACCCAGCAACCATCATCAATTCCATACTGTTTTTTTTTGTTTTTTTTTGCCTATTCCAGCCACGTAGTCGGCCACTTGCTAAAGTTCGTTGTTACCGCTAGCGTCTCCTCCGTCCAGCGGGTTCCAGGCCCCGAGCAGCTATTTCGGGTTCCGTCCCCCGCTACCGTATTATCATTAGCTGTCTGCCTACCAGGTACAAAGGCAATATGGACCCTGTTCCAGGAACAATGTAGGGCCCTGGGCGGCTACGATACGAGCCAGCGGGCTGTGGCGTCGTGAGTCTAAAAAGGTGCTAGCAGTGCAGCAAGAAAACGACGATATGAGATTACTCTATTTATAGTCGTTCGATTTGGCTACAGTGTATCCGAATGACAGGACCGCGGCAGTTCAAGGTAGCTGCTTCGTTTCACATGCGCAACGTACGGCCAGAGCTTGCAGCGCTCAGCGCCTGACGAGAAAGACCCTCGGTATACCTCTTTTGGTAACCTGCCAGGCAGGGACACAGTAGCCTACCCTGTAGTGGTGACTTGGTTTCTTTCTCGGTCATACTTTTCTTGGAAAATGTAATAACTGCGAGAAACTCTGGTACTATGGGCAAGATTCTACTTGAATTCTTTGAGAGGGACTTAAAGGAACGCTTGCAGGCGCTGCAATAGTACCTCTTAGGTGTTGATATAAATGCATCAGACTTCTATCTTTGGCGAGACAGGTATTCCCCAACCAGCTTATGATGTGGTTAACTTTATTGAGCGCGACGCGAAACCGAACTTCATACACTGAATTACAGCCATAAATACACAGGATAGTATTTTACAGAGTTGGCAGAAATAAAAGCTCAATCATGAATCGTCATCTCACAAGTGTATACCAACTCGGCGGCATCAAGCGCGATTAGATAAGGCGGGCCAAAAATTATTCTGCGCCCACTTCCGGGTCGCCACCTGCAGTCATCGTCTTCTACATGATCGAACATCGCAAACACACCTAGGAGGCATGTGGCTACGGAGAATCATGACGGAAGCAGTGAAAAAAGTTCCCATACCCGCCAAGGGTGTCGACTACCGCGGCAAGGTTGTCCTTGCGCCGATGGTGCGCTCAGGAGAGTTGCCATCAAGACTGTTGGCGCTCAAGTACGGCGCGGATCTCGTATGGGGTAAGTGACAACACTACAGCCGTCGGATGCTCGCAAGAATGTTGCTGACAATATATGTTGTTTTTCCTCGGCGCATAGGCCCCGAGACCATCGATCGCGCCATTATTGGCACCACGCGCACAGTCAACAAGCAGACAGGATGCATCGAGTGGTGTCGCATTCAGTCGCACGGCCAGAAAGAACCCCCTCCCGACGCCAAAACAAGCGTCATCTATGCCGTCCACCCCGTCAAGGAGGCCAATAAACTCGTGTTCCAGATGGGAACGGCCGATCCGGAACGAGCTGTGGAGGCAGCCCGTCTAGTTGCGGGCGACGTGGCCGGCATCGACGTCAACGCCGGCTGCCCCAAACCCTTCAGCACCAGCGGCGGCATGGGCGCGGCGCTCCTGCGCACGCCGGACAAGCTCGTCGCGATCCTCGAGGCTCTCGTCAAGAACATTACACCCGAGTACGACATTGGCATCAGCGTCAAGATCCGCATCCTCGAGACGGCCGCCGAGACGGAGGCGCTCGTCCGCAGGCTGGTCGCCACGGGCATCACGGGCCTCACGGTGCACTGTCGAACAACGCCCATGCGCCCGCGCGAGCGTGCCATCCGCGGTCAGTTGCGCATGGTGGCCGAGGTCTGCCACGAGGCCGGCGTGGCCTGCCTCATGAACGGCGACGTCGAGTCCAAGGACCAAGGCCTGCGCCTGGCCGCCGAGTTTGGCGCCGACGGTGCCATGATTGCCACCTCGGCCGAGACCAACCCGAGCTGCTTCCGTACCGAGGAGGAGGGCGGGCTGCTGCCCTGGCGCGACGTTGTGGACGAGTACGTCGACACCGCCATCGCCGTGGACAACAGGTTCGGCAACACCAAGTACCTGCTGGCGCAGATGGTGCCCGGCAAGGAGGATGCCCACAAGGCTGTTACCAGGGCGCGATCCTACGTCGAAGTATGCGAGGGTCTGGGCTTCCCGCACCTGCTGGAGCGCGCTCGCGTGCTCGACGAGGTCCGCGGTCTCGGCCGGCCTACGGCGAAGCAGCAGGCAGCCGCGGCCAGAAAGGCGGCGCAGTCCAGGAATGCCACCGCGCTCGCCGCTGGCGGACAGATGGGCCACGCCCGCGCGCTGTCTAAGAATAAGAAATCGCTGTCTGATCGCCAGCCAGTCTCGGACCAGGACAAAACGCCCGTGGCCTCGGCCGCATAGAAGAAAGGTGGCCTCTGGTAGCAGAAGACCGGAAGGGAAAAAAGATTATGGAAGCTCTCTTTTGGGACAGCTTTTAGGAATTACAAACGAGCGAAGAATTTGCATGTCATGGAGTTTATTAAAGGATAGATCATGGGAGCCGACATTCGAGTCGGTGGGGTTAAGGCTTGATATAGGACGGACGGTTGAAAGTACAAATTACAATTGCTTGAGCATGTACATTTGATTTAGGCAAGCACAGGCATTAGATGCTCTGTAGTTACTGCAAACACTCACACACTATTTACAACAAAAAACCAACTCGCACTCGCAGAGAAAATCTCTCGTAATTTAGAACAAAGAAAATATGAAATCTTGCTACATCATCTATGAAAGTCTTTGATGTGATGGTACAATCAGTTGCCAACCAATTTTTGGCGTTCCCCTTTTTATCCGAAATTATGCTGTGTCTTTTTTGTCCTTTTTTTATTGTCGTCCGCGGCGTGTTATGTTACACCAGCGCTTTGCATTTATTTGCCCTGCTTGACCCAGCCCTCGACAATCTCCCTGGCATCCGTCACCTTGTCGTCGACGTAGCGGACGCCGAGGCGGGCGTGGACCTTGGCGAAGCTGGCGCCCTTTTCGATGCCGTCGCGGATCTGGAGGTGGGTGTCGCGGACGGCCGGGAAGCGCTGCTCGTACTTCCAGGCGAGGTCGGAGACGTTGCGCATGGTGACGGGCAGGACGGCCCAGCCGGCGCCGACGCCAAACGCGAGCGGCACGGTGGCGCGCAGCAGGACGTTGCGGTTGCGGGTGACGATGCTGCCGGCCATGGCGGCGACGAGGACGTAGACGGCGCCGGGCATGAGCTTCTCGCCCGACTCGCGGGCAGGCGCCAGCGAGGCCAGCGTGCGGGTGAAGGACTGCTCCAGGTTGAAGGCGCAGTCCATGGTCTCGTTGACCTTGTCCTCGGCGGTGACGGCCTGGCGGTACAGCCACAGCCGGGCCTTGCCAATCTGCACGGCCAGCTGGTCCGTGGGCGTGGGCCCGCGAGGCTTCCGAGGCGCGACGGGAAGCTCCAGGTCGCTGTCGCTGCTCTTGGGGGTCTCCTTCTTGGGCTCGGTGGTTTGGGGCACGGATTTGGGCGCCGAGGGTGCGGCAGGTAGGGCCTCGAAGTCGTCGTAGATGGGTTTCCTCTGCAAAAGGTGTTAGCACGGCCATCTGGGTTCGCCCCTCTGCAAATGGACGGTTACTGGACAGAACTATTGAAAGTCTGCCAAAGAAACGCCCGAGGGAAGCTCGCTCCATCGTTCTCGTGAAAAATGTCGTACCTTGTCTACGGCGGGTGCCTCAGCCAGAACCGTGGCCGGCATCAGGGCCACACCACCGAGGGCAGCAGCCGCCAGAGCGCGCTGATAAGGAGAATTAGCTCAATCGACTCGGGGACGCATCATCAGGACTCAATTGGGTCGGGACGGAAGCAGCTTACCCTTTGCAAGAGGACTCGAGCAGCCATGGTCGTTATGGGAGTTGATAAACGTGACTGGCTGGTTAGTAGCAACGAGGCGTCATTTCTGGGCCGTGCAAGCAAAGTCGTCGGCGCGAGCACATTGTCCGCTTTCCGGTGTCTCCCGTGCAAGCACACAAGCTTGCCCAGATTGGCTAGCTGGTAGAGCGTCGGAGGGTGGAGCTTTAGATAGTCCGAGGAGCGTGGTGGCTGGTGCATAGGCTGTGGCGCCAACTGTGGCTGGTGGGTTAGTCTGGGCGATCAATTGGACAATCTACTGGTACTGGCAACTCAGCTCGGAACTGCCAAGCACAAAACAAGAACAAGAGCCCGCAGAAATTCATGCGCGCTAGCTGTCACTGCTCTACTAGCCTGGCCAAGCCTGCCGCCACCCCTGCAAGAAGACATCCAAGCATGTGCGCCTTGACGGCATCCGAGACAAATTAGGGAACTGCTCACGGACGTTGGCGGTGCGCTCAGCCCTGGACTAATAAGATTCAGTTTCCTTCGTATCCAGGTGCGTCTGTTTATCGTGTTTCGAAGCGTTTTCGTTACTAACTCTTCTCCTCATCGCACCGTATTGCGTTTCCTATCATGGCCGTGCTAGCTGATTCCTCTCACCCACTGGTGGACATTGTGCCTTTATAGACTACCACATGGACTTGCACCGTTCAGTTGCGATGGAGATGCCATTGCGTGGCAGCCTCTGGTCCACAGGCGCTACCAGACTACTCGCTACCGGAGGAGAAGAGTATTCCAATTTCGTTTAACCTAGCAGATTTTTATCACTTTACTATGGTATTGACAATTACGCTCTCAGTCCTGGACTATCTCTTGGCGCGTGGTGTTGTTTATCCCCGTATCGCCACTCGGGAGAGTGGCCGTTGGTTGACTCAAAGTAACGCTGCGAAATAAAATCTCCATACAAAGGAAGGCAAAATACCCGCTCAAAACCCGCGCTCCATTGAACAAAAATAGATGGCGCTATTGTTTTGCAATGTGCTCAACTTTACCCTGGTGCTTGCCCTGCCGGATGTAGATGTGCCTGAAACATCCCCACGCGCTCACACAAGAAATAGGAAAAAAAAAACCGAGTACCCGTTTTGGCACCGCCGTTTCTATCTCCTGTACCTTGTGGAGAAGTAGCCACATAGTGACGAAATGGGTCGCGGCCGTGGCATTTATGCAAAACCCAGGTGAACCTTAATCAGCGCTGTCGAGCGTGTCCGTGTTGCCAAACTGAGCTGAGGAGCGGCCTGTGTTATAACTGTACGACGGGCCCCGTGTGCTGGCTAAATTGAAAAGGACTAGGTAGCAAATAAAATCATGCCGTTCTCAAGTTTGTAGAAAGAGATTTTCAAATTTCTTTCCCTTTTCTGTTTCCAGTCTTGTTGCTTGGCGTCGGCAACTTCCCGTCGCATCGATACAAGACGCTCTGCGACTGAGCAAGATGCGGCCTGCCGCCGGCTTCTTATTTGCGGCCACGGCCGCTTTGCTTGCAGCAGGCGAAGAAGGGCTAACCAACGACAAAGTGAAGCATGGACTCATCGGCTTCGGAATCAAGCTGTACGAGCCAGCATGCGCCCACGCCTGCTGGGACACCATCGCTTACACGACCAACTGCACGAGCGACATGTCAATTTCGCGATTTCTCAAGCCATCCATGGCCGGACCGCACCGAAACAGCAGCACGGAAAGCGACACCGACCAGGAAAAAGACTGCAACGCAGAGTACGAGCCGTATCTGCAAACATTGGCGTGGTGTATGCACCAGGAATGCCACAACGAGTCGGAGATCACGCTGGAGCACTTTTGGTGGGACGAGGGACCGGGGAAGGACAACAACTCGATCGAAACGTACTCGCAAACATGGCAGGGAGTACAGCACACACACATGCGTCCCATGAGCGATAATTCGACCCTCAACGCTGCGGCGACTGTCCCTCACGGTCAGTGGAGGGCCAACTACGACAACATCGTGACGTTGATCAAGGTCGAGGTTACACACGAGCGATATGCCTTGATATTATTCCTTACTTGTGCCTTGATACCAATTGGCCTGTCGCTGCTTCGTTTTCTTCCCTGGCCCGCGACCTTCATCTCTCGCTTCAACGCCTACATTGTCGATCCCCCGTTCATAGGAACCCGACAGAACGAACCTATCGGAGAGCTTTTCATGATGCCCACCAGAGGACAGGCAATCTTTATCGCTTACATCTGGATCATCAACATTGTCCTGTCTGGGACCGGCTACTGGTTCCTCTCAGGTAGCTTCTGGTTCGCCAACGACACGCATCAACACCTTACACACGTCGCCAACCGTCTGGGAACCCTGTCCTTTGCCAACATCCCGCTTCTCATTCTCTTCGCAGGCCGCAACAACATTCTCCTTTGGCTCACCAACTGGCCCCGCACCACGTTCCTGATGATGCATCGATGGATTGCCGTCATCTGCATGCTGGAAGCGCTGGTCCACAGCCTCATGTTCTTTTTTGCCTACTCGGCCAACTGGTATGCCATGACACTAAGCGTTCTCGTCACGCAGGGATACTGGCTTTTTGGTGCCGTCGGCACGGTAAGCATGCTCGTTCTCGTCGTCACCGCCATCCAGCCGCTCCGCCGCAGAGCCTACGAGATCTTTGTCGTCGTGCACATTGTATTCTCCGTTCTGGTCTTGGTCGGATGCTACCAGCACATTGTGCTGCGCTATGGCCGCCAGCGCGGCTTCGAAACGTGGATCTATGTGGCCATCGCCGTCTGGGGCTTTGACAGGGTAATCCGTCTCTTGCGCGCCTTTAGAAGAGGCGTCAAAAGAGCCTTCATCAGCCCCGTCGACGCCGACTACATGCGGGTCGACATTCCCGGCGTCAGCGCGCGAGGCCACGTCTACTTGCATTTCCCGACCGTCAGCAAGTGGCGGCTGTGGGAGAGCCATCCATTCTCCGTCGCGGGAAGCAGCTGCCAAAATACCAATAGATTCGTTTACAGCTTTGACCTGGAGAAGATAGACGAGCCGCCCATTGGCTGGGCGATATCCACGCCGACGCATATGGCTGCCTCATTTGACAAGCCGCCGATGGTTCAGCGCAAGGCTGGCGTCACGCTGTTTATCAAAAAGCAAAGGGGCCTCACAGCAAAACTTGCGGCGCTCAAGACGGGTGACGTGGGAATTCCCGTCATGATGGAAGGGTCGTATAATGAGGAAGTGACCTTTTTGCAGGAAAATCATCTAGAGCCGACACCCGAGTACTCGAACATGATATGTTTTGCGGGTGGCGTGGGCATTACCGGTGTGCTGCCCTTTCTCGACAAGTTTGGCGGGCTGACCAGCCACGGCTCCAAGAGGCTATTCTGGACCGTTCGCAGCATGCCGCTGGTGTACGCTGTTGAGGACATGTTGGGGGCATATGCTGGCGCTCAAGGATCGGAGCGACACTGGGGCGACATTGACGTGAGCATCTCGTTTGGACGATTCAGCATCCGCAGCGCGCTGCAGGAGCACCTCGACTCCGTCTCCGGGGGTGCCATCGTGGTCGTGTGCGGCCCAGCAGCCATGGCGGACGAGGTGCGGATGCTGGTGGCCAACATGGCCAAGAACCCGCTGCGCAAGAAGACGCCGCTGAAGCTTGTTGTCGAAAGCTTTGCGTGGTAATAAGCGAGATCGGTGTACATCTGCTGTGGGGTTTGGGATTTGGATGGGTGCAGGTGATGGGCAACGGGTATACTTCGTATGTCGGTTCCCAGGATGGGTCATCCTTTTTACTTGTTCATGTCGTTTTTTTCTAAGTTTTCTCTTTTTCGTTGTTTTTTTACAGAAGCAGCTTGTTGTTAGAGGGCATCATCAGCATAGCATTACATCTGCCTGGCACGGCAGAGCATATACATATCGTGGCATCTACAGAACAGAAGACTACACTAGACTAGACAAAATATTACACAATAGAGAATTGTCACAAGTATTACACTTCGAATGCACACATCGGCATTCGCTTCATGGGAGCCGTGGCAGTGCGGGGAAGCTGAACACGTCCATGTATGCAGTGCGGTCCGCGACCAGCCGCCTACCGAGCATTGCCACTTTGGGTATGCCGCGGAGCAGGCAGAGAGCGTGTGGGGACAGGCTCGAAAGCGGGCAGATGCGAGGTTGACAATCTTGACGGCTATAATTGGTGCACTTTTTTCAACAAAGACCGAGGGATCCCCAGCGAGTCGAGTCTTTGTGAACAGTTTTAGCGGGTCACTTGTATCTTTTCCAGGCCTGTTTGTTTTGTATTCTTTCCCCAGTGCAACGCAGGCTCTGATGCTGACGTCCAATGCGACGACGCTACGAGGCTGCCATCAGCCAGGTTTCCGCAGACGGACCCCGCCGCCGCCGCCACGCTACAGGCTATAAGCCACTAAAAGATGCGCTAAAACATGCACCATCTCCACTGGCGGGCCAGCGGGCCACAGCGCTATCGCTCACTGTATCGGCCGGCCTGGCAGCGCTGAGCCGAGCCTTCCAAGCTTCTCTGGCGGCGTTTTGCAGGTACCCAGGGCGCCCTCGCGCAGCCGTTCAAGGCCGAAGCAGTTGCATCACTACCTGCGGCAAAGCATGTGCAAAATCTCCTCCTAATCTCGCCTCTTGCTATTGCCTCACTCTCTCGTCCACCAACAACAACATCCATGGCCTAGTCATTGGCGTTTCGGCCATTTTCATCTCTTCCCTTGTTCGTATCTGCCGCATTTCACAGCCTGCCCCTTGTTCAATGATAAGCTGCCGCTCCAGCACCCGTCCGTCGTCATGCTGTCCTCTGGCAGCCGTCTCTGGGTCTGTACGCGATGCGTCCGCCGTCGCGTGACCAGGCCGCCTCAATTCCAGCGGCGCCTGTGGCAGTCGACCAACGCCGCCGCCGCCGCCGCCGAGACCGACAGGCCGCTCGTGAGCCACGGCGTCAGCGCCGAGCACGACGACGCCGTCCTGCGCGAGCTGTTTGATGCGCCCTCGAGCACCTTTGCCAGCTTCAGCCTCAAGCGCAGCCAGGGCCTCTTCAAGAACCGCTACCTCACCAACCCCGATGGCTTCCTCGTCTTTGCGCAGAAGAACCTCGACCGCGCCACCCGCATCGTCAAGCGCGTCCTCGCCGCCGCCACCACCGCCGAGTACAAGGGCGTCGTCCGCGACCTTGATCGCCTCAGCGATCTGCTCTGCCGCGTGCTCGACCTCTCCGACTTTGTCCGCATGACGCACCCCGAGATTCGATTCCAGCAGGCCGCCACCGACGCCTGGTCCATGGTATACCAGTACATGAACCAGCTCAACACCATGACGGGTCTCAGCGACCAGCTCAACGAGGCCATCTCCCGTCCCGAGGTGACGGACCAGTGGACCGACGAGGAAAAGATTGTGGCAGATCTCCTCAAGCTCGATTTCATGAAGTCGGCCGTGAATCTGCCCAAGAAGTCCCGCGATCGCTTCGTTGAGCTTTCGTCGCAAATCAGCGATGTTGGCTCTGCATTCGTCCAGACCATGGGGCCGGAGAAGAGCAAGGTCACCTTGCCATCTCATCGCTTCTACGGTCTATATCCGAGTCTTGCCTCCACGCTCAAGGTTCGCTCACAAATCTCAATTCCAACTACAGGCTCTGAAGCAGCGGCAGCTCTGCAAAGCGTCTACGATGAAGGTACCCGCAAAGAGATTTACCTTACCCAGCGCACGGCGTCAACGAGGACAATCGGCTACTTGGAAAATATGCTCAGACTGCGCGCTGAGCTGGCAGGCCTGGCAGGCTTTCAAAGTCATGGCCACATGTCGCTCAAGGACCGCATGATGGCCAAGTCGCCATCGTCCGTCATGGAATTCCTGCTCGCTCTCAGGGAGCACAATGCGCCCATGATTCAACACGAGCTGAACGAACTTCAAGATCGAAAGCGCGAACGATTAGCCATGCCTGACGCCGAGCTACACCCATGGGACAGAGACTTCTACATGGAGCGTATCCGTGCCGAGATGCGATCCAAGGTCCGCCACGAAGATCAACTCACAGCCTTTTTCTCCGTCGGCACCGTCATGCAGGGGTTGTCTCGCCTATTTGATCGCTTATACGGAATCCGTTTTGTGCCACGTGAGACCCTGCCCGGTGAAACGTGGCATCCTGACGTCAAAAGACTTGACGTCATGTCCGACACAGGCGAGCAGGTAGCCGTACTGTACTGTGATTTGTTTTATCGGCCGCAAAAGTCGCCCAACCCTGCCCACTTTACCGTGCGATGCTCGCGCGAGATCCTCGCGGACGAGGTGGAAGAGGCTGGCGCGGATCTCAATGGCACCGACATGCCGTATTTCGATTCCGCCGAGCAGGCCGCCAACGACGGCATGGAAATCTCTCGCGGCGATGGCCCCTTGAAGCAACTGCCAACCGTAGCTCTGGTTTGTGATTTCCCCAAGAACGACAATGCGCGCGAACCAGCTTTCCTGTCCTTTTACTCGGTCGAGACGCTCTTCCACGAAATGGGTCATGCAATCCACTCTGTCCTCGCGCGCACCTCGTTCCAAAACGTATCAGGTACACGCTGTGCGACCGACTTGGCCGAGCTGCCGTCGACGCTCATGGAGCACTTCGCCGCAGACCCAACGGTGCTGTCACTTTTTGCGCGACACTGGAAGACCGATCGCCCGCTCCCGTACGAGATGGTGGCTGAGCGCATCAAGGTCGCCAAGCGCTTCGAGGGCATCGACACGGAGCACCAGATCCTGCTCGCCATGGTCGACCAAGCGTATCACTCGCCCGAGGTATCGGAGCCCTCGTTCGACTCGACCTACGTATTCCACGACATCCACAAGCGCTTCGCCCACGGCCCTCTCGACCCGCCGCGAACGCGCTGGCAGGGCTTCTTTGGCCACCTGCACAGCTACGGCAGCACCTACTACAGCTACCTGTTTGACCGCGTGCTCGCCGAGCGCGTCTGGCGCGTCGTTTTCAACGGCGGCGAAGGCGGCATGGCTGTGTCCCGCGCCAACGGCGAGCGTCTCAAGGAGAACCTGCTCAAATGGGGCGGCGGCCGCGATCCCTGGACCTGTCTCGCTGATACCCTGCACGACGACAGGCTGGCGGCCGGCGACGAAAAGTCCATGGCGCTGGTCGGCAGCTGGGGCATCAAAGATTCCATCAAGGCGAAACAAGTCTCTTGAAATGATGCCATAGAAGATTGCCAAAAAGTAGTCGTGGTTTTTATCATTCTTGACATAGGCAAGCGTTGTATACGTGGACTTGTTTCTTTTTCTTGTACTTGATGCAGAAAGGGGAGGGAATGGTTTTCTTTTGGGCAGGGCATATTCTTTTATTATTGTAGGAAAGGAAAAGGAGGGAGGGGGCTTATATAGATTTTCTACAAACATATACCACACACTCCAGCACATTGTATCAATATAGCATTCATCACACCTTGTTAAACACTGTCCTCATGATGGCTGAAGCATGGATAAGTGAAAAATGATTGTTTCATTCGTTAAAGCTCGAAAAAAATTGGTAAAGAAATGCAATTTGTGGTATCAATAGTACTTGTCGCTCCGTTGCTCCCATGCTCCCATGAATGCTTCGTTCGTAGCTTTCATATCCGGTAATAATAAAACATTGCTAGTAGAAAATAAACAGCAAAAAGAAAAGACAATATTACATGACTGCCGTCGGAATCTGACCCATCGTCATCCTTGATAGCGACATCGCCCTCGGCGCCGAACTGTTGTCCTCGCCGTGTTCCGACTTTGCATACACGGCAAACGAGGCGTGGGCCTCTTCGCTCGGCGTGGCATACAGCTGCGACGTGGACTCGGTATCGTCGTTGTCGTCATACTCGTTGCCCGTCATTGTCTGCTGCAACGTGCCCGGGTCGATGCCCGAGTCGTCGTGCGGGTAGCCGTGCTGCTGCTCCTGCTGTGGGTGCCAGACGTTGTAGCGCGCGTGAGATCCGCTGCCGAGGGACTCGCTCTCGTCGGCGTCGTAGTCGAATGCCGACACTGGCGGCGCCGCCGCGGGCTTCTGAAACGCGCGCGACGGGTAGTTGCCGCCCAGCAGCATGTGCAGCTGTCGCGTGAGCTGCTGTACTTGGGCCTCGAGAGCGATTCTGGCGGAGCGTTCTGTTTCGAGGAGTCCGAGGATGGCGGCGTATTGCTCTTCGCCCAGAGGTGAGGTGTATCGCTGGGGGAGGAGGCCATGGCTGCTTTGCCCGCGGAGGGTGTGTTCGGAAAGCGGACGGGCCGCCTCAGAAAGCGACTGCTGCTGAGAGGTGGTGTAGTTACCACCGCTGTGAGAGGTCGGTTCCGTGAAGACGGCTTCGGAATGGCCCGTGGACGGGCGGGTTGACGTGGGTGCCATGCCCATGGATAGGCTGTGATGAGGATTTCTGACATTGGTATTCGGGTATGAAAATGAGGTTTGTATGCCGAGCCCAGTGGACAGTGTAGCATCACTGGGTTTCCAACCCGCATGGGCATATGGGTTGGCTTTGTATCGGAGCAAGGAAACCGAATCTTCTAAAACATGAAGCCGGTTCTCGATGCCGTTGACTCTCGAGTTGAGCGTAATCTCTTCCACTTGCTGTCTATTTGCGGCTTCCTCATCAGAGATGAGATTTCCAAACATGAACGGCTCAGGTGAAGTCGGCTCAGGCGCAGAAGGACGTGGTACATTCGGCAGATCCAAGTTGAATGTACCCAGGGCATCATCGTCAGGAAACTCCGAGGATAAAGGTGAGAGAGGATCTTCGCCGTAAAAGCAGCTCTCTCGCAGATTTCTCATTTCTTGACTACGCCGAGGATGCTCTTCCTGGTTAGCCCCGAAGAAGGACATGGCTGACATGCTCCTAGAGCGGCGCTTCAGCCCGCTAGTATCGCTGGTTATGGCCCTGCCGATCTCGTCAGGGTCATCAGCAACGAGAGTGGAACGACGAAGATCTCTGTCATTGGCGCTCGCAGGACGCGGACAGAGGCCAGCTAGCTTCCCGTCGCCGATGTACCGAGCTCCAAGAGGGTAAGGGCTGGTACTGCCTCCGCTTCGCTTCTTCGCCTGTGTTTGATCTGCAGCTACCGAATTCCGTGCACTTTGAATGGCCAAGACGTCGTCGAGGCCGACTGAATGCGAACGAAGGGCACGATCGTATTCGGTGACTGGTAAAGAGGCCGATCGACTCGCTCCGGAAGCTCTAGATGTACTTTCGTTCTCATTTTTACCCTGCATTAAAGTCAGCACTTGAGAGCTGGATAATACGAAGTGAGCCAGGATACACCTACTCTCTGTTGTGGAGGAGCACTAGAACGCTGGGCAGGCTCAGACTCTGTCGTGAGCTGACTGACCGTCTTCTTTCGTCTGTTAAAGAGGCGACCCAATGCATTGCGAATCGGGGACTTCTTGCGAACAGGAGGTTCTTTTGTCTGAACTTTGGAAAGACGCTTGGGGCCTTCGGGAGCGCCCAGACTAGCGCCTTGATCTATTGTCACCCGTTGTGTAGTTGCTCCAGATTGTGCGTTTGCTGAGGCAACAGGTTCCTCGGAGTTGCCACGATGGCTGGGGTCGAAATCTCGAGCCTGAACGGGCAATTGCTTTGGCTCTGCGAATTCTCCAACCAAGGAGTTGGCAACGGGAATGGGGGCTGAGATTTGCCCGCGGATGGACTTTCCACCAGCCTTGGATTTTACCATCGTCTTTGGTCTTCCGGTGACAGAAGACGAAGCAGACTTCCACGGCATGTTTACCTTGCGAGAGCAAACAGGAAAGCGCGACGCGATCTTTTATGTATAATACGCTCACGGGTGGACAGGTATTTTCCCGTCGTGAGCGCGATTCGAGTTTATGGTGTGTATGTGCGTTGGAATGGTAAGCGGGCCAGGACTAATTGTGAGACATGTCGAACTCTGGCTTCCTCGTGGCAAGATGTCTGGAATCTTGCTCCGCTAGAATCGAAGGAATATGATTTTTTTGGTAGTCGCTTCGCGTGCTGCAGGAATTGGGCGCAATTGAAGTACCTCAACGGGGAAGAAAAGAAAAGGATTGTCACTTATAACGAGCGCACGGTGGCTGAGGACTTAAGAGCGAGTGGCGGCCAATAATCTGGCTTAGACGCAATGCAGGGAGTATGCAAGAGAGCCAAGCTGAGGTTCGAGCAGCAGATGCGAGAGTGATATAAAGGATACGAAAATAATGCATGAGAAAAGTATGCGCAGTCTGCGCCACGTAGGGATAGGTATGGGCGACAAGGGATGGATAAGATGGGACGCCAGAAGAACCTTGGTCGAGGATCCTTGAATGCATGATACGCGGATAGTGGGCTCGCGAGGGCACAGCAAGAGGTGTCAAGGGTGAAACATGGCGGACGCCAAGGTAGGACGATGCCGACCAGCTGGGAAGGTGGGAGAAAGCAGATGAACCAGTGTGTGTGCATGCACCGTGCCTGAATGACCAAAGGAAAAAGGCAACGTATCAGCGACAAGTTCAATTGCGTTACGGTGACCGTCAGCGGTGGACATCAAAGCCAGAGCTTTTGCGGTAGGCAGACCGGAAAGGTGGACGCAGAGACGAGGGGCCATGCCGCACGGCGTCGGGCGCCATCATGCAACACGGAGGTTAGCAAGAGGCACTTGTTGTCAGTGCCGTCTTTGGTCTCGGGGCGTCATCTAGGAACAGTAATTGGCCCTCGCGCGGTGCCTCTGCATACGGGGAACCCTGCAGGACTTGCAGGACCCCTCACCCCATGAGGAAGCTGGCTGGTGTATTCGCCCACAAGGACTCCGGTAGTTGGCTAACACGGGGCAATTGGTCTGCAGACATCGGCGGCGGCGACGACTAGAATGCAGGAATGTGGAAACTGCGCCGTTATACAGAGGACTAGATTGAGGCGAAAAAAGGATAATGCACCGAGGCATGGCAGAGAGTCCTTTGGCAAGTTGCGGATGAGTGTTGATTGTGTCTCGGAGCCCAAGCCAAGCGGGCTTCTTGTGCGGGCCTCTTGTGCGGGCCTCTTGCGCTTCTTTCCTAATGAACCACTGGCTACGGACAGCACGCTGGCGGAATTTTGCGTTTGGCCCTGCAGTAAGCCAGCCTGTCAGCAAATCCTGTAGACGCTTTGCTTCGTTGGACGATGGAGAACAAGACCAGCGAGGGCCAGATATGGGCCTGTGGATGGCCGCCCGGGATGACGAGCTGAGCGATGCAGCTAGAAGGCCCAAGGAATTTAATGGATGGACAGGGAAGAGAACGAGCCAAAATGCGAAACAGGGCCACATCATGCATGAGGGGGGACCACCGACCTGTTTTAACTTTGGGCGCTGGTAGAAGAAATGCTGGTGGGTGCAATCGAACTTTTGTTTTTCTTTTTGCTCTGCTGAATGGTGCATCAAGTCTGTTTCCAGTGACGTCTCCCGTCTCCCGTCGCCCGTCTCCTGTCGCACGTTGTGCCGTTGCAAGGGAAGAGGCATCGCAGGGCTGGTGTGCCACCGTCACTGGCAAGGGTCGGGGATTGGTTGTGGTTGGATGGCGTTGGAGGTGACAGGCGTCCAATGCCGTCCATCGATGCCCCATCGGCTGTACTTTGATGTGGCTTGCGACGGCGAAGCGTGTTGTCTTGTCATTTTTCGCCCGTGTCTGTGATACGTGCTGGGATTGGCAATGGTGAGATGCAGGTTGCAAGAGGCGGCATGTAGGAGTGAGAGTTGCGAGCCCGTTTGTCGTCGCTATTGGCTTTGCCAGCTGCTTTTCCTGCTGGCCCGTCGACATGGACTCTCCCGCAGCTGGCACCACTGGCCGACCATCTACACATGTCTCTACCAATGTCTCGATTCATTCGTTTTCTTTTCTCTTTGGTCTCGAACAATGACAACGCATCGCCAACCCCGTTTTTTACACCTCATCCCTCGCTTTGGAAATCGCACCACTGTTGCCCCCGTACCAGCATTCATCTGCAGGTAGCAGCATGCGGCCCCAAATTCAACACTGACCCGCCTGACTGCAGGCCTTCTTCGAGGGAAGCGACCTAACTACCCAGTAAGCTGCTATATAAAGTCTCACATGCGAGGGAGAACGCCACCGTCTGCAGCATGTCGGGCGTCTATTGTTCTGCTGCTGTGCGCCAACTGTCCAGCGACCACGCATCAAAGTACAAATCGCTCCCTGTAAATGCACACAACCTATAGACTTTAATGTTATTGATGCTTGTACACTTGAATTCCTCCCCCCCTCCTTCTTCCCTCCGGTCTCTTTTTCTTTTTCCTTCTTCGGCTCCAAGGATGTCAGTTGTTGTTCCAAGCCATTGTCCGCCGCCTGCGGCTGGACCCCGCCTGTCGACCTGAAACGCGGGATGATTGTGACGGACAATACACAACAACGACACAGCATGGCACTAACACGGGTCGCCCGACTCGAATTTCTGTTATGAACCCCGTAACTTGTATTATAACGCATCCTGGCCGGCCCGCGTCCGCCCTGTTTACCAACCTGGCACGTATAACGCATTGTGATATTCACATTATGATGCCCGCATATTGATTGATGCTGCGCCCACTAGGCCAACTCAAAAATGACGTGCCGTCTTCTGTCTCGGGTCCAAAGCATGCATTCTTCACTACCCGCCCGTGTTAAGCGACGACAGGTCGGGGTACCGCAAGTCCGCGTTTTCTTCCAAAAAGTCCATCCACTTTTTCAGGAATGAACTGCCCCTAATCGCGTAGACAATAACATTCATCGTGTTAGCCCTCGACTTGTTTTGCACGATCAGGCGACCGACTTTCAAAACGTCTCACGCTGTAAACAGTGCCACGCCGCCACGCCATCTCCGTGAATTTTTCCGCCTGTTTGGGAAAAGACACAGCACGGTGGAACGCAGCCCCGAGTACAAACAGGGAGACGATACGAGAAGTCATGGAACGTGCTTACCTCTTGACGGTTTCCGAGTCTCCGATTACTGTGAGTGACCTCTTCGGTCGAGTCATAGCCACTGCCGATCTCAGGTTAATCTCTCGTCTTGACCATAATTTTTCATGCAGCCTTGATTTGCATGATTCCGGGGTCGACAAATTTGAAGTGCAGGGCTCAGCTTCGCCTCAAAATGACATACCGTTAAGTCTTCTCTTTTCTCCGAGAAAGCCCACTTCACCTTCCGAGTTGCTTCGCACCAGGCTCACAATGACGGCTTCTTTCTCGCGGCCCTGGAAGCCATCGACACTGCCGAGCTCGATGCCAGGGAACTTTTCCTTGAGAGGCGCAAGAACAGCCAGCTGAGGTGACAGATGTTAGCCTAACGTGTCAATCATGCAACTTATAATCCTGGACCCTGCAAATGGACGCATACCTGCGCATTATACGGCGTCACTACCGCAATGTCTTCTGGCCGCACCCCGGCTTCTACCAGCCGGGAGACGTGTTGCTGTACCAAGGCTGCTTCCATCTCGTTGCTTTTACTGTCTCCGTGTAGGCTTGCTTTGCCCTTTTTCGGATTATCGGCATCGTCTTCTTCACTGCGCTCTGGAAAATCGCCCCCCTGCGTGTCAATAAAGACCAGCGGTTCGTTTGTGTCCTCGTTATCCTCCACATCATACTCTAGTTCCTTGAGCAGCCTTGCTTTTACTGCGTCGGCAGCTACCAGCTTCGACTCATATAGCTCATCTGAGGGAAAACGCATAATTTTCTCATGCATTCGATACTGTGTTGTGAGCATCCTCTTGATCGACGGCCCATGGAGCGCCAGCAGTCTGTCGAACAGTGTCGTCTCCAGAGTCAACCCTTTGATGGGCTTCAACTCTGCGCCTTCTTTGAGCTTCAACGCAGTTTTCGAATTGCTTGATTTGATTGTAGGGGGCAGCTGTAGATGATCACCTGCGCAAATCGCCTTGTTCGCCGACAGAAGCGGCACCCAGCACTGTGCCTCGAGCGCTTGACTGGCTTCATCAATAATCACCACATCAAACTTTTCATTACGCAGCTGGTGACCACCAGCTCCGTGAAGTGTGGCTAAGACGACCTTGCTTCCTCCCACGAGATTGCTGACGCATTTGCGCTCTCTTTCTCTGTATTCCTTCCGTAGCTCTCGTAAATCACCATATATTTGCTTGCGTTCCTTGCCGCTCTTTGTCTTCTTGATGGAAGCCTGCTTAGCATCCATTTCAGCGCGTACATCTTTGACGATGGCACCGGCCTCTGATGTCTGTGTTAACACATCAAGCGAGTGGTTGACTACCGATGGAAGAAGTCTAGCAGGATGGCCTAGACGTAAAATTGGGACTTTGTGCGGTGAAAGTCTTTCAACGATATTGTCGACTGAGATGTTCGACGGACCACAGACCAGCACTCGCTTCTTCAGCTTGATAAGCTGTAGGATGAGCTCGATTAGTGTATGTGTCTTTCCTGTTCCAGGAGGTCCGTGAATCAGGGCAATTTCGCGCGATGCCAGTGCGAATCGAATAGCGTCCTTCTGGGAGTCGTTCAGGGTCGGGTCAAACCATTCAATCTTGCGCAGCTCCTCGTCTGCTGACAAGTCTTTCGGAACGGGAGAAGGACTCGATAACCCGAAGAGCACGCGGATAAAGCTCGAGTACTCCGCTTCGCTCATTTTCTGCAGCTTCTCCATCATCAAATTCATCCTTCGATAAGTCACCTCGTCTGCAAGTTTGACCACCCACACCTTGCCTCCAAACGACACTTCATCCTTACCCTCGTCCAGCGCTGCAAACACAGATGCTTTCTGAACCTTGGTCACCACGCCGCGCGCGCCTTTTTTCTCGAGCTCCTGGATCTCCTTCTTCTTGGCGCTTCCAGCAGGCTGATCCGCCACCAGCACAATGTCACCGGTTCGCAGGCCGTGCTCCGGCAGCTCGCCGGTCGACGAAGTAGCACTGTCCGGGCCAAGCTCCAGCACCGTGCGGCCGCCCAAGCCGGTGCGCTGCGAGGCAACGACGAGATTGGTGATGGCCAGACCGGCACGTTGCAGGCCGGCGGGGCTGTGGTTCGTGATGAGGGCGCTGGTTTCCTGAACCTCGCTTTGCAGCTCGCGCTCTAGCAGGGCAAGCTGCGTGCTCGCAAATGAACGAACGTCGACTGGTTCCCTAGGCGCCATTTTTGAAGCTGGAGCGCGCAGGCGAGAGCGTTGTGTGCAGTGGAAGTGTGTGAGTTTGCTCGAATGTGGTGGTCTTGCGACCCCACCAATGACGAAAATGGAGCTGTAGCTAATACAACTGCGCGAGCCGAGCGCCAGAGATTGGCCTAATGTAAGAGATAACTTTTAATAATTGGGTTTATTAAGCACAGAATTTAGAGAAATCATGATGTTGCCAGTAATCGGTCAGATAAGGTCATATTTCGTGCCAAGATGATGCTTGGCAATATCGCAATTCAAACGTCAAATAGATAAAATACCCAACCTAAGCCACCCAAAACGCCAGTGCACTTTTCTAAAGTCCGCAAACCAGGCCCAAGATAATTCGCCAAAGTAACTACACAATATGCATACAATCAACACACGTGTTGAAATCATAAATCTTCGTCAGGATGTATCACAACCACCACCACCAGCGACGCAACCATGATCGCCAGGCCAATGAGGGAAACCAAGACAATGGTCCCGCGACTAGCAGGAAACTTGCCCTTGAGAATCCACTCCTGGCCGTGAAAGTAGCGCTTGAAACCCAGCATCAGAATCATGATGCTGATGCCGAGAAACGTCGCGCCCAGCGGCCGGCCCAGGCGCCGCAGCGTGTTCTTTTTGTGGTCCGGCATGTTCTTGCCGTCGTTGAGCGAGGTGTTGAGTCGGAAGAGCTGCGTGACGGCAATGCCAATCGAGGCAAACGCAAGCGAGGTTCGCAACCATGCAAGAAAGGTTCGTTCTGTGGTACCCCAAGTTAGTGGCCAGCTCCGGCAACGGCTTTGATGTTCATCAACATACCCAAAGCCAGGTGATCTCTGGCGACGCTGCCCTTGTTCTCCAGCTCAATTGACTGGTACTTGCCGAGCTGCCGCTTCCACCACGGCTTCTCGCTCTCCTCGCTCGTCGTCGTCTCGTCATCGCCCCCTTCCGACGGCGCCGACTGCGCCGCCGTGGTCCGCGAGCGCAGGCTGTAGATGGACCGCGTCCCGCTGGCCGTCGTTGCGCCGCCGCCCTGGGGATTCACCGCCTGGTAGTTGTGGTTCGATCCGCGCGACACGATGCCCGTCAGCTCGTCGGCTTCCTGGTCGGCAAACTGCGCTTTGCGCCCAAACGACGAGTGGCGCCGAATGGTGGCAGGGTCGGAGCCCATCTCGTCGGCACGGCCTCTGGCGTTCTGTGGGAGGAGGAGAAGGAGGGGTTAGCCGAGCGCAATGGGGGAAACCTCCAGTTGTGCTGAGAGAGGGCCACCCAAAAGATGAGGCTTACTTCTAAAATTTCGTTGATTCGCTCGCTTTTCGATTGCCGCCGCTGCCGAGTCCGGCCGGTAGTGGTGCTGTTGGTTCGCGCTGGAACAATCGGCGAGCCAGCCGAGTCTGCTGCTGCTGTTGCTGCTGCCGCCGCGTTGGGTGCCTCGTTGGCGCTCATCGCGGCGAGATGGGGTGTTGGGACCTTTTTAAGCTTCCCCTTGCTATATGCAGACCTTTTGATTGCGTGCGGGCGACCCGCTGGCGCCGAGCACGCACGATAAAGAAAAATGAAAGAGGCTTTTCGCTTGGAAAAGGGATAGCCTAAAACGAGTAGCCTCTGCAGCCAATGCTAGAGGACAATTGAGGGCGGATGCGATCGCGTCATTGTGAGACAGTGGGCTGGTGACGACGAAGCTGCAGCTGGCTCCACGCAGCCACCCCGCTGTATTAGGCCCAGGCCTGCAGCCATGCCCCATGGTTATCTGAAGATCTTTTGAAAGTCGAGGTTCTTTCGCTGATATATTTAACGTTGCTAGTGTTTTCTGCCCATCTGTTGAGCCATTTAGGCAGCTGACAGATATCCTGAGGCTCCTTTGTGATTCAGTACAGTACAACCGAGTCTCAACAGTCGACGAAGTACGTTCATTTAACCATTGTTGATGTCAGACAAAAAGAGTCGCAAGGTAGATGGCATCTAGCTTGAGCTTGTAAGTTTTTTTCTTATTATCATTGTAGTGTACCGTCGTTTCAAAGGGAAGCTATCTGCATTGCTGCTGCCCGCACAAAATGTGCCCCAATTATGACGCGCTCAACGTCAGCCTAAAGACGGCCACACATGATGCTCTCTTTCCATCAGCCGCCCAGATCGAATGGCTGGGTACAATTCCACACGGCAGACTGATGCCATCTGAAGTTCCGTCGAAAGTGTTCGTGCTACTCGCATCCATATACATCAGGTACGGCGCTTTCGATGCAAGGTCGAGAGAGACTGCTCCCAGTAGACGGATCGAGTCCTGGTATTTGGCCCGTGCCTCCAGAGCCATCGCGCTGAAATCGGACTTGGCAGCAGTATTTCCAGTCTTTGCAATTACGCTGTGTATGAATATGCCTTCATCCGCTTGGACTAGCGAATTCCACGATCGCCATCCGCCCAGTTGAGCTTCGTCATGCGAAAGCAGCTGTGTGCTCGTCTCCGGGAGTCCAGCCAGCCCGATATGAGCGTGCCACTCAACAGTAGACTGGCGCGGCAGCTCTTCGACTTCAACAGCAAAGAAGGGCGGGATACACGTTTCTGGCTCGTTCTGCTGCCGCATGGGGAAAATCTCCCAGTCCGGCAACGGCCGCGGCTTGTTGTTCTCACTCGAGGCCAGTGACATGTATTGCGTATTATATTTCAAATCCCACGGATCAATATCCCCATCATCATCATCTTCTTCAGGTTCTGCGTGCATCATGCGCCATGCTCTGCTGGCTAGACGGGCCTTATGCTGCATGTCCTCCTCGGACGCCGCCTTGTCAAAATACGCAACTGCGCTTGTCCACTGCTGGACCTTCATCTGCGTACCAATACGCCATAGATGTTGCAGCGACAGCGTAATCTGCTCCATAAGCGAAGTGCTGGATGGCGTAGGCAGCATCATGCTATGCGGTATAAGTGGAATTTGACCTGCGATGTAGACTGATCTCAGACCAAGGTCGGCGTTTTTGTTCGTAATGGGGATATCAACGGCTTGACTGTAAGGTCCGATATTGGCTGGTGCCCAATACGACCTTGACTGCACATGAAGTCCGTCTCTCGCTTGGATGTTGGAGGCCAGCGGCGCTGTGGCGTATATTAAAATATTGCGACCCTTTGGTAGCAGGCCGCCGCAAGAGATGGTCACGCGCGAAGCGGGATTTGGTGACGTGAATATACTCCCATATTCCTGATTGATTTTGGGAAAGTCAGCCATGTTCCTTAGTATAATGACAACAGTGGTTAGTTGCCCAGCATCGAGGCCTTGGGCCACTAGGGCTTCCTTGAGCTTGCCAACGACGCTTTTCGTCTCCTCGTTTATGCCGCTGTGGTCATAAGCTTCATCAGAAGCGAAGCTCCAGCAAAGCAAATCTGTAGCCTCATTCTTTGAAGTGGCCATCTTGGACAGGGGCGTCGCTTCAGAGCCGCCAAGGGCCTTTGCTCGCGCGTCATCAGGTTTTGTAGTCAGATCCTCCAAGACCTTTTCGAACTTGGGGTCGTACAACTCTGGAACTCGGGCATTGGCTGCCGAATCTGAGTCGGATATATCCTTGTTTTGGACCTGCGCGCCACGGGTCAAGAGCCAAGTTGATCCGCCGCCTTCGCGTACGACGAGCCTGCCATCCTCCGGCACATCAATCCTCTTCTTAAAGAGACAGCTGGGCCCATCCAACACCAGCGTCTCGAACTCGCCTCCTTCACCCAGTGATGCGCCATCAACAGCACCGAATTTGCGGAGAGCCTCCTTCACACGGTTCGACCCGGCGGTGCTGGACACGCGCTCCCACAGATGGCTTTCGCCTAACCCCGCGCTGGCCACCTTGATGATGCGAGCGTCAAGCCCGGCATCCTGCATGTCGACTAGCAGCTGTGATTCATTCGCCGGCGTGACTGGCGAAGGCAGCACCGTATACTTCCAGAGGTACGCCAACGGTGTGAGGCCAAGACGGATCGCGATGGACTCAACACGGGTGCGTTGATAGGTGGACAGGATGGCCCCAGAGCAGAGAGCGTTGGCTTCTGGGTGCTTTTCTTTTATCGTGCGAAGAAGAGTGAGCATGGATTCCGTTTCGTCTGCGCCTTGCTCCGAGGCGTCATATGCGTAGTCTCTCTCGTGGTGCTTGGCCCCGCCATCAATCGCCTGACGGTACAGAGGGATGCCCGTGGCCTCGGCATAGAGCGGAATGACTTCGTGGCCGACGGTCTGGTACATGAAGCTGTTTAGATCCTTTTCATCCTGCGCGTCGCCGACGGGTGCACCAGGCGCCGGAGGATGCAGGTTGGCGAGCGCGACGATGCGATGCCCATTTTGGATGCAGTGCAGCAGGCTGTAGAAGCTGTCCTTGCCGCCCGAGATGAGGGCAATCACGTTGAGGTCTTCGGCAGCCATGATTGTCCGGGTATGCACGGGATGCAAATCTGCCCGCGGCGATCAAGATCGTGGCGATGCCATCTCAACCACACGCAGCGTTTTCATCGTCGCAGTGGAGCGAATCTCACGTGCAGATTTGGTGGTAGCTGATTCTGCCCACAAGCTATTCGCAATATTGAATCACGTCATTCACTACATCATTTTCCGGTTTTAATAATTTGCTAATTTTTTTTCTTGAAATTACTTGAGCATCGTGCAACTCATTGAACATCGATCGCAGGCCTCTCATCAAGATGGTGTGCGCAAAGGTAAGTGGGACCAGCTGCCCTGACAGCTGGAACCGTTTCTTTTTTGGACTGTCCATCCGCTATAATGTGCATTCTTCCCTTTATCAAATTTTTCGGATAAAGAGATACTCATTGAGTCATTTATCCGTTGAAATATTTTCAGCGTATTTTTTGTTGTATTATATCTGCATCTACAAATAGAAGCATATGTCGGCCCAGCCGCTTAGCGCCTATACAGAAACGGGTGCTATTGAAACAAGGCTTATTCATGCGTTGCAACCGCCACAATGTGTGTGTCTGTACGTGACTTGCTCGCATTAGGCTCTGCCATCGCTGGTGCATACAAACACAAAGCTCGCTTAGGCATAAATATCCAATTCGTGTGATTCAAGCGACATCTGCATCTTCTCACACCAAGATCGGCATGGCGGGCGTCAAATGTGACGTCTGTATCTGCCGTCAGCCAACGCCCGGTGGCGGAAGATGGCGTTGGCTTTGTCCGCTAAGCTGTCATTACTGACATATGACCAGCGGGATGGGCATGTCTCCCGGTGGCTTTGACCCCCCTAAGCTCGGCCCAGAGCAAGGTGAGGAAGGCTGGCTGATGTGACGGTGATGATATGTGTGATGCGCGATGTGATTTCACCAATCTGGTTAAGTCTTTGTACCAGTACATGCGTGACGGACCGTTTATTCCTAGTGTAGCATCGAGCCCAGTCGTACCACACATACACGCACCCCATCCTCCATGGGCGAGGTGATCAAGTGTGTGTGTGTCCGTGTCAACGTCCGTGTGCGACACTCGACAAGGCTAGTCTCCGCGTGGCTTATCCGGGGTCTTGAGCAATTGGCTTCCGGCCAGGTGTGCTTTCAATTCAGAAATTCAGAGACACGCCAATATCGGCAGCGCAAAGCCGGTGTCACCAGAGACCCTTCTTTTTTTTCTCCCTCTCTTGTAATAACGTGGTTGCTTTGGCATGAGACACCTATAAGACACACGTGTTTTTCTTTTGTCTCTCGAAGTGACCGTTGAAACCTGTCACCGAGACCCGTTTTCCATGCTTGGTGACCGGGGGCCCGCGACCCCGTCCCACAAAGGGTTGGCAATGTCTTGAGCGACTTGATGGAATTGGAATAGAAAGAAGAAAAGGCTACAGACATGCTTGTGTTCGGTCCAATCAATGCGAATTGGCACGGGCTATGCCTACTCCACGGCATTGATATGGTACATGTGCAGCAATGCTGCCGCGTCAATAGCGCCACCCCATATATGGTGCACGGCTATTTGATAAACTGGTTGGAGGGTGACAGCACATCACAATTAGTAGATCAATGCCTATCATGCACCCCAATCAGAAATACAGAATTTGGGCATTGCATTCGATCGCTAAATTATGAGGGCAATGCAATTCTCGCATTGTCAGTCTATAGCGAGTGCCGGGGCACGTATAAGAGAAAAACAAAACGGCTACACGTTTGTTTGGCATTGATGTAAATAAATGATAAATAGTCTCACTAGTTTAATAGTTTAGTCCTGATGTATTCCGGTTATCTAGCGCTGTGGAAGCTCCCTTGTGTTATTCTAGTATATGGTAACCTGTAATTAGCTATCGACCGGTGACTGCCATCTGTGGTGCGCTCGTAACAAGTGGCGGTTTATGCGACCTCGGCGCTTGACCGCCACGTTCGAAATTTGGGATTTTCCGCAGTCCAGAGTAATATCAACGTTCATATAATACCTTGTCGTTCGCCCGTTTGCAGCATTACGCCCGCCCTGTTAACGCCCCGTTATTGTCTTGACATAGCCTCGCTTGTCACTGCGAAGCGCCAAGGGTAGGGTTTAGCGGACCAACTCGGTCTGCAGTCTCATACCAAGCACATGAGACAGCCATCCCACAAATAAAAGTCAATTTGTTCGTGGCAGTGGACAATAGCATTCGAACAAATCTTGACCTTTTGTGGCAGTGGAACTCTGGGCCTGCTCATTGGTTGAGCTCATTGGTAGAGACACGCAGGCTGCGACATGCGGACATACACCACCGTTGCATCCGCCTGCGAGATCCAACTCTCTGGGTCAGGGCATATGGTGGTCCGACCATTCTTCCAGAGACCGTTGGGGGAAGTGTGCATTTGCAAATATTTACATATGGAACATCAATGTTGCACAGCCTCTAACAATGACTTTTCTCGCTGTTGCTGACACGAACAAGTATCACAATGGCTGTCTCACGGGTCTGCATCCAGACCCCTCGCGTACTTCGGGATTCCAATTTTACCGGCTTTTTTGTTTCCTCCTCGAGTGCTCGAAGGAATTGCCTTTCTACAGACTGCGGAAAGGCCACACGGGACGTCCCACAGCGGCTACTCGATGCGCGGTTCCGTGCACTTGCCACTCAGTGGCTCCTGTGTCTGGAGCAAAGACGTCCTGGATGGAGATGGCTATGCCCGTAGAGGCTACTCTTTTCTGGCCACATTCGTAGTCTTGTCCGGAGCATCTCGGACAAGAGACATAAAAATAACATGAGGGACCTTTTTTTTGCGGTGGCGATTATTTTGGAGCCAACCCAGAGTGTAGCAGTCCCCCGGAATTGGATTGGGGACCTTGGGACCGTCGAGAGAGCTTGGGCCATGCGAGAGAGGCCCGGGAAATAAGACAGCCATGCCAGGTTGGCCGTACTGGTTAGGTGTGTCTTGCTTCGGCGCACACACCCCTCTGGGCTGGGCTGAAAAAGGAAGAAGAAGAGAAGGAGATTTGAATCCATCAGCATTGGGACGCACCCCCCCTGGTCCGGTCTGGCAAGACTCTCCAAGAGACAGACCCTTCCTGCTAACGGCAGGGGTGCCGCCTGTCAACTACCTGTTGTTGTCCACCATTAACTTTGCCATACCGCCTTTAATCGGTGACACGAACCCTCTTTTTCAACGGTGGACATTTTGTGGATGCCTTGTAGATGAAGCATACGTCAGAAGGCTGAGAAGAAAAAAGAAATGGGAAATTAGATCATTCTCCGGTTTTCACTCTCATCCTCAGACGGGCGGGAAAACTCAATCAGGAATAACCTTGAAAGGCGCGCCCCCCAACCGACCCAGACCCGTGGGATAAAAATGGGAACGCTAAAAACAGGCCGAGCAAGAAGTGCAATCGTCGCCAAAAGAGCAGCAAAGCGAGAAGAAAAAAAATCAGAGGTTCCAAGGTCTCCACTGAAGAAATCCCAGGTACAAGGCACGGACCGGGGAAGACTAACAGCTATGCTCCGCCAGGCACAAGAGGCCAGGGAGGGAGGGTGTGCATGTTGGACGACAAGGCAATCCACAGCTAATTTTGCGAAGAGAAGAAACTAGCAGGGGTTGACGAAAACGCCCATTCAGGCACAAGAAGGGAAAAAAGCTCAGACCAACAGAGAGGCTAGAGCTAATACGAGTAAGCTTTTATTGGCACCCGCCCGTGGAGGCGCAGGACGAGACAAAACGGGACCGAATGGGACAGATATGGAGAGTGGCATCAAAAAAAAGCGAGGACAGTCTAAATCAAAGAGCTGCATAGTCGCCTACACGTGAAAAGAGAAAGTCCACATCTAATACTGCCCAATACTGGGGACCGTGAAACCCATGCCTTTTTTTGAATGGGTACTGTTTGAGAGTATATTGAAAGAGATTAGCCTTTTGGCTTTCTTCATCGCCGTCTAATATTATGTACATGCTATTATTCATTCCTTCACTCAACTCACACACCCGTGAGTATTCTTGTCATGGTCCCCGGTCTTGTCAGAGCGGGAATCGGGTCGTTGCGCAACGGGAGCCAAGCAGGGGGAGGGGCGCACAAAGAACAACGAACAACGAACGGTGTGAACCGGGATCTTACGGTGTAACAAAGAAAATGGAAAAATTGCAACTTGCATTTTCCGTATTACAAAGAAGAAAAAAAAAATGAAAACCCTTGAACCGATGGTGCGAAGGAATCGGTCCTCGGCTTAATCTCCCCGACAAGGAGGTTCCTTCTTTTTCTTTGTGTCCGTCTCGGGCGAGGGTGTGAAGGGAATAATCTACGACGTTACACACCGACGGATTCTGACATGATATGATGCCTGTTGTGTACACGGCTATCCCGTGAGAAATGAATTTGTACAGGTATTCACACATTTTTTCCGAGAGAAGGATCCTTGAAAAAACAAGCCAACGCCGACCATGTTACTTTCAATATGCAGCACTGCCTCCTGAGCGAACCGATAATGTAGGCGTCCAAGAGGCAACCTGTTTTTAGAACATGCAGAGCTGTTTTAGCTGCATACGACCTGCGTTAGCATCGCCCGGTTCCGCGGTACGGGGCCGCCTTTCTCTATTTTTTTTTCCATGACCTGTTCCTTTGCTTCCATTCCCAATCGGAGCCATGCCGTAACAGGAAGGTTGTTGTTTTTTATTCGCAGATAGATTATGAGTAATATGTACTATCGATTTTTCTCTATCCTCTGGCTTGCCTACGATTGCTACCAATTTGGTAGCAATATTGGTTCAATAGTTGGCGGTCCTCGAGTAGACTGCAACGTACCTCGGTGGGTTGCAGGTGGCGAAAAGGCAGAGAGAGAGGACTCGGTAGGGATGTATCCAGCAAAAAGAACCATGAACCGATTTCGGTGTTACTCGAGGTTCACGGAGACTAGACAGATTCGGTACTTGATTATACATTACTTGAAACAAAAATGACCGTGATACGTGTTTATTTTTCCACTTTTCAGCTGAACAAATGATTAGTCGTCCTATCGCAGGATCAGGTCCGTATTCTTTTCCCATCTTTGGCCGAAAATAGAAAAGGCGTATTCCTGGTGGTCGTGATCCAACTAATGGCTGCAGAGGTATTCCGACGAGGCAGGGATCCATGGGCTTGCAACGGTGGACTGTGCTCTTTCGTCCTCTACCTTTCGGGGACCCTCTTTCTTCACCTGCTGGGTCTGGGGTGTGGACAGCGAACCAACCGGGAGCGAGGCCGTGGGAGGGTCTCCTCTGAGCTCAAACACACCAAGGGGACATTAAGGCAATTTGGCTAGTCAGGGATCATGGGTTGATGGCGTGGCTTCTCTGCTGGAGGCGATTTCGAGTCTGGCTCCCTCCCAATCTGGCCGACGGCGAACTAGGGAGCTCTGGGAAAAGATCGGTTTTGATATCTCCGGAGAGCCAAGGCAGTCAGTCCAACCAAGGCCAGCTTGTCCATCGATCGATGACTGTCCACGTCCATCAAGTATGGAATTTCGGCAGAGTTGCGGAAGTCAAATCGGGATAATAGAAGCAGTCACAGGCAGCATGGTTCAAGGTGTTTGAGTGTGCAATAATAATGTTTCAATTTGGCGGAAAAGAGTTCATTTAGTTCAAGTTGCAGACCAGCCGCGCCATGTACTAAAAGATTACAACGAGAGTAAAGAAAGAGTAAGCCGCTTCGTCGGAAAAGGTGACGAAGCGGGTGAACACACAAAAATAACAAGAGCGCCCAACACGCCAATTGATCCCAGAAATGTCTCTTTTCATGCCCCCCACACTTTGTCCAACTTTTTTTATGATCGTAAAAAACTGCAGCCGCAGATGTCATCCGTCGACCGCAGTCGTATAAAAAGATGTATGTCAAAACTTGATACAAGAACTGAAGATGAGTGTATATGCAGTCGTAAACCGTGGTTTTGTGCGTCCTTCTAGAAATGTGAAATGCGGTGAGCCACAACAATGTGACTCGAACCGCTCCCCATCGTTCAAGCAGGAAGACGCAGAGCGAAACTACTACTCAAACAGACAAGGAGAGAATTGCAAAAGCAGTCGTAGAAGTCGTAAAGGGCCAGGCCCGAAAAATGGTGTCAAGCCCAGAGGACCCTCTAGTCGGAGCGCTTGCGCTTCTTCTTGTTGTCAGAGGCATCTTCAGACATGTCCTCGGAGCCAATCTGGAACATGACCTTGCCGTAGCCAAAGTCTTCACCTGTTGAGCCGGCCAAAGCGCTGGCATCGAAGGGATGAGAGGCGTGATCCTCAAGCAGATCCATGACGATAGCACCACCAGAGTGGGTACGGGCGTGCTGAGCAAGGTTGTCGCTGCGGGAAAACTTCTTGCCACACTCATTGCACTCAAAGGGCTTCTCCTGGGTGTGGAGAGAGCGGTAGTGACGCTTGAGGTGCTCCTGGCGACGGAAGCGGCGGTTGCAGAGGTCGCAGACAAAGGTCTTGGAGGGATCCTCGGTCAAAGACTGCTTGCGGCCGCGGCGACTGGGAGGAGCGGCAACGCTGGGACCGTTGTCATCAGCAGGCGAGGAGACAGTCGATTCAGAAGAGACGGAACCAGCGCTGGTTGCCTCGATCTCAGCGATGGTAGGCTGGGCAACGACGGCAGTGTCCTTGTGAGACTTCTTCTGCTTCTTGTCGCGGTGGCAGTCGTCAACGGAAACGGCGGCATCGGCGTTGGGGAACGGCATGAAGGGGAAGGAATCGTCGTCAAAGCTCAGCTCGTCATCGAAGCTGCAGTGGCCAAGAGAGACGACCGAAGAACCAGTGCAAGCACGGGGACGAGTCTCGGTGGCAGCAGTAGCCTCAATGTTGACCAGGTTGCTGAAGTCGTCCTCGGAGTCGAGGTCATCGAGATCCTGGAAGGCGGGCAGACCGTGGGGAATGGCAGGGTTGAAGTCAAAGGTGGACTGGGCGTTGGCACCCTTGATCTCGGCATCACCCATGGTGGACAGGCTGAACTCGGGAGCGAGAGTAGGGTTGCCAGCAGAGACGGTCAAGTTGCGGGGGTCGCAGAAGTCGACGTCCTGCTCAGAGGCGATGGAGCGGGCATAAGCAGGCGTGGGCGAGGGGGACAGCGAAGGGCACGAGGTCATGGAAAGAATGTCACTGGTGCTCTGGTGAAGAGCAGGAGGCTGCGAAGCGATGTAGACTGTGCTTTGGTTAGCTGGCTTGCCCCAGAAAATAGAGTGTTGGCGCTGGATGGCGCCAACGTCGCGCAAGGTCTGGGCGAGCCGATTGGGACTTACCAGGCGTCATGGGAGGGGAAGCGCAGCTGGACCAGTCGAGGACCGAGGTCTCGACAGAATCAAAAAGGTCTTTGCCCTGGAAACCATCAAGACCGGAGAACATGGGGTTCATGGGGGTCTGCATGGCGTCGCACATCTTGGGGCTGCCAATGGCGCTTCCCGAGGTGGACAGAGGCGGCGTGGAGGGGAAGTGGCTGTCATAGACATCGGTGTCGAGCATAAGAGCAGTCTTGTGGGCGCCATTGCTGTAGAGCGTAGGTGGCTGAGAGCAAGAAGAGCCGGGGCGAGAGTAGACGGGCGTGGCGGGCATCTGCTGGTAGAGATGGGCCTTCCGGGCGTCAGACTTGGCCTCGCGGTTCTTGAGAAAGGCCTGAGCCACTGATTGTTGATGCAGCATGGTAGCGTCCATTCTGTGAGTTGTGTGTTTTTTGTGTTTGTCTGCGTAGAGCCGAATGGTTAGCAACTGGCGATGTGGCTTTGGCGGGGCAGCGTGTGCGCGCGCGCACCGAGCAGGTGTGCGACAGAAGCGATGGGCGAGGCAAACTAACCTGGAACAAGCGGGCGTCGAGCAGAAGCGAGTTTCAAAGGATTAGAGAGTTTAGTAGTATCGTGGCATGCGTAGTATACAGAAAGTCCGGTGGGAAAAAGCAGGCGGACGAGGACGGGTGGACGTGAAGATTGGCTGCGAGACGTAAAAGTCCGTGGTAGAGTCGACTCGTCGAGAATGAATGTCGTTGGTAGTAGCCGGTAGTGGCGGAAAAGCAGAAAAAGCAGAACAGCAACAGGCTATTAGGATTGTAATGTTGTACAGAAAGACTCGAGGTGAGGCAGGCCTTGGGAAGGAAGTCAAGGCAAGAGCAGCACACGCTGGAGTGGTGGTGTAGAGCGAGGATGGTGGTATGGTGTGTTTGTGGTGGATGTCGCGGTGTAAGGAAAGTGAGGCAACTCGAGTTGAGGAAAAAAAGATTCAAGAAGAGTACCGTTGATAAAAGTAGACAGAGCAAGCCACAAAAGAAGGAAGAACCAAGGGCAAATATAAAAAAGAACAAGATTATCCAAAAAAGCACCGGTTCCAAACAGGATGCCGATTGTATGGCTCGAGAACTTGGAGATGGGGGGGAGATGGTCATAAGTAGTCGCGGCGAGGAAAGAGAGCCAAGTAGTCGATGCAGCAGCGCAGAAAGACATCCCGGTCGAGCAGCGACCCAGCAAAGAGGCCAGCAAGCGACAGCGATGGGCACCCATCCAGAGTGGAAACGACATCCGTTGCCTCCACGCCTGTCTCAAACCACACCCAGCGGCGAGGAACAAGCAGGGCCTCTCTGGGTCTTGGGAAGCCGACCAGGATATCAAAGCGGGCCTGCGGGCCTTGGGGCCAGGATAGCAGCGGCGCGCGGGCGAGACGGGTCGGGCTCCATGGCACGCCCCTCCTGGCCTGGGGG